>PITA01024493.1:0-22500 GCA_004023965.1 Spilogale gracilis | reverse complement strand
TGAGCCACCCAGGAGCCCCTCCCTTGACTGATTTTTATAGACATAACTTATTTTTACTGCTTCCTACTTTTCTTACTCTTGCTTTATAGTATTTCCTTTCCATTCAAAAAGTCCCCTTTAACATTTCTTGTAAGGCTGGTTTAATAGTCGTGAGCTCCTTTAACTTTTCTGTGTCTGGGAAACTATTTCTCCTTGTATTCTGAATGATAGCCTTGCTGGATGAGTATTCCTGGTTGCAGGTCTTTTCCCTTTGGCACTTCCTTTCAGTGGCAATATATTATGCTACTCTCTTTTTGATTTGTAAAGATTCTACTGAAAAATCAGCCGATTGCCTGATGGAGTTTTTCTTGTATAGAATTGTTTCCTTTTCTCTTGCTACTTTTAAAATGCTCTGTTTATCACTACTTTTTACCATTTTAATTACTATGTGTCTTTGTGGACACTCCTTGGGTTAATTGTGGGCAGGATGGGGTGGGAGTGGGAGGATGGGGGGATTCTTTCTGTCTCCTGGATATGGATTTCCATTTCCTTCCCCAGATTCAGGAATTTTTCTGCTATTGTTTCTTCAGATACATTTTATTCCCCCATTTCTCTCCTTTCTTTTTCTGAGAGCCCTATAATGCAGGTGTTGTGCTTCTTTGTGTCACTGAGTTCCTTAAGTCTTTTTTTTTTAAAAAGGTTTTATAAACCTTCATTCCAGTATAATGAATATACATTGTTATAGTAGTTTCAGGGTAAAATGTAATGGCTTAGTGCTTTGTGAATCCCTTGACTGATTTTATTTTATTTTTTAAAGATTTTATTTATTTGACAGAGAGAAACACAGCGAGAGAGGGAACACAAGCAGGGGGAGTGAGAGAAGGAGAAGCAGGCTTCTCAGGATCATGACCTGAGTCCTTCCCAGGACCTCAGGATCATGACCTGAGTCGAAGGCAGATGCTTAACCAGCTGAGCAATCCAGGCATCCTGCTTGAGTCTGTTTCCATTTATTATCGTCATCATCATTATTATTACTATTTTATCTCTCCTCTTCAGCTTCATTGCTTTTCATTAGTCTGTCCTCCAGGTTGCTGATACATTCTTCTGCTTCCTCTAGTCTACTATTTATTCCCTCTAGTGTATTTTTAATTTCAATTATTGAGTTCTTTTTTTTTTTTAAGATTTTATTTATTTGACAGAGAGAAACACAGCTAGAGAGGGAACACAAGCAAAGGGCTGAGAGAGGGAGAAGCAGGCATCCCGCTGAGCAGGAATCCTGATGTGGGACTTGATCCCGGGTCTCCAGGATCATGACCTGAGCAAAAAGCAGTCGCTTAACCAACTGAGCCACCCAGGCGCCCCTGTTATTGAGTTCTTTATTTCTGATTGGTTCTTTTTTATATTTTCTACTTTTTTGTTAAGGCTCTCTTTGAGGTCCTGTACTCTTATTTCAAATCCAGTGAGTATCTTTATGACTATTAATTTAAATCTTCTCTCAGGCATGTTACCTCCAGTTCATTTTAGGTCTCTAGCTGTGATTTTTGTCTTTTTCTTTTATTTGGTACACATTCTTCTGTCTTCTCATTTTTTAAACTCTCTGTGTCTTATGTTTTATCTCTTATGTTTTAGGAAAGTCAGCTACATCTCCTCCTCTTAAAAGTAATGACCTTATGAATAAGAGGTTCTGTAGTTCCCTACAGTGCAGTGACCCCTCTTTATCCACACTTTGGTTTCAGGGGTGTCTCCTATGAGTGTTGTATGCACCTTGCTTTTGTGGCTGAGCTGTATTTGCCTTTAGTCTGGTCCTGTGTAATGTTTCTTTCTGCCTATTGTGGGCAGAATTTAATTCTCTGTTATTAGTGTGACTGTCTGGGTAGCCTTGGGATTGAGTTAGGTCAGACCAGGCGTTTGCCAGAGCTGCAACAGCACCAAACCACAGGTACTCTCTCTGTGTTGACCCATGAGAAGCTTTCATTGGTGGGGAGTGCCTGCAGTCAGACCAGCTGTCTGCCCCTGGTCCATTGCCTAGGCAGTAGTCAGATTGGTATGTGTGGTTTTCTTCTCTTTTACCCAGGGCAGGGGTCACTTTGGGGTGTTCCTAGTCCCTGTTGGGGCTGTTGGCACACTTCCTTGCCTCTGGCACAGCTTTGTCTAGATTCCTGTGGAGGTGGGGCTGGTGGGGACACATCCACAGGAAAGCATGGGGGTAAGGGTAGTTTTATTAGCAAGCTAAAGGGAGAGTGTGTTCATATTGGTTCACTCTGTGCCCACCTATCTAGGCTGAGTGATGGGGAGGTAAATGGCATGTGCCTGCTTTTTTGTTCTTGGAGAAGTCTCCCAAAGATCCCCACCCCTCTAGCATGTGCTCTGAGATTAGTAAACAAATCTCCCTCCTGTAACCCAAGTCATTTTTCAGATTGCTGCTTGTGTTCTGTATCTCCCTAGGGTTGTTAGTTATTGCTATTTTGTGCCTTTTTTTTTTTTTTTTGTAAGAGCAGTGACTCTGTTTCCTATTGCCCTTCAACTCTCCCAGAGGCAGCCTGCTAATATTTAAAGTTCCTGGTGTTAAGGCGCAGTGATAGTCAGAACTTACAAAGTTAAGACCCTCTGGTTTTTAAAGCCAAATACTATGGCGATAGTTTTCCTAGTGTGGGTCCTCCATGTAGCGGGTGCCTGGTGTGCCTGATGTGGTATTTCTTCTACTCTCCTGTCTATGCCTGTGGCTTTGCACCCTCCCACAGACAGTTCTGTGAGCCTCTGGCTCCCAACAAGTCTTTGCCCTTCCTGTCCTCTTCAGTGTGGCCTCTTCTTTAAACTTGCCTGTGGGAAGTCTGTGTGACAGCCTTCCAGTAGTTTTCTGGGTTATATAATCTTGATCTAGGTGTATCTGTGGGTTGATATGAGCCTGGGATCTCCCTATTCTGCAATCTTCCTTGGAAATCTCAGTATTTTTTCTTTTTACAGTTTTAAAATACCAGATCACCTTTGAAGATTTGCAAGTAAGGGAATACTATGATGTTAAGAATGTTACTGGCGGGCGCCTGGGTGGCTCAGTGGGTTAAAGCTTCTGCCTTCTGTTTAGGTTATGATCTAAGGGTCCTGGGATCGAGGCTCGCATCGGGCTCTCTGCTCAGCAAGGAGTCTGCTTCCTCCTCTTTCTGCCTGCCTCTCTGCCTACTTGTGATCTCTCTCTGTTAAATAAATAAATAAAATCTTTAAAAAAAAAGGAATATTACCGGCAATATGTCATATAGAATGCCTTGTATGAGGGAAATAGAAGTAGTTGAGATTAATTCAGGGGGTAGTGATTATGGTAATAATCATAGAAAGAATTGGAGAATTATTATATAGAGGTCAACTTGGGAGCACTTCTTAGTTAGCTAATAGCACAAGAGGAAGAATGATATGATTCTAGGAATTTGAGTCAGACAGGGTAATGGTGACCATGATAGAATTTCATAACAACTTAAAGTACACTCATGTATTAACTAAATAAATCAGTTAATTGTGTTTCCTTGAGCAGAGAGCTAGAAAGAGGTCAATAGTGGACTTAATTTTATATGTAGTATTTGGTGAATTTGATGTGGCATTCAAAGGAAGCATGTTACATGTGACTTAAAACTCTTGAATTATAGATGATTAGGTCTATTTTTAAAATCTTTTAAAATTTAAATTCAATATAATTAACATAGTGTATTATTAGTTTCAGGGGTAGAATTTGTGATTCATCATTTGCATATAACACCCAATGTACATTACATCAAGCATCCTCCTTAATTAAGCCTATCACCCACTTACCCCATCCAGCCACCCCTCCCCTCCAACAACTTTCAGTTTGTTTCCTGTAGTTAAGAGTCTCTTACGGTTTCTCTTCCTGTCTGTTTTTATCTTATTTTATTTTTCCTTCTCTTCTCCTATGATCCTCTGTTTTGTTTCTTAAATTTCACATTTGAATGAAATCATATGTATTTGTCATTCCCTGACTGACTTATTTCACTTAGCATAACACCCTCTAATTCCATCCATGTCATTGCAAATGGCAAGAATTCATTCTTTTTTTTAAGATTTTATTTGTTTGTCAGAGAGAAACACATCTAGAGAAGGAACGCAAGCAGAGGAGTGAGCGAGGGAGAAGCAGGCTTCTTATTGAGCAGGTAGCCCAATGGGGGGCTCGATCCTGGGACTCTGGGATTGTGGCCTGAGCTGAAGGCAGATGCTTAACCACTGACCCACCCAGGCGCCCCAAGAATTCATTTTTTTTGGTGGCTGAGGAATACTTCCATCTTTTTTTACATTTATCTGTCGATGGGCATCTGGGCTCTTTCCATACTTTGCCTGTTGTGGACATTGCTGCTTTAAACATTGGGGTGCATGTGCCCCTTGAAATCACTGTTTTTGTATCCTTTTGGTAACACGTAGTAGTGCAATTGCTGAGTCATAGGGTAGTTCTGTTTTTAAATTTTTTGAGGATACTCCATACTGTTTTCTAGTGGCTGTACCAGTTTTCATTCCCACCAACAGTGAAAGAGGGCTCCCCTTTCTCCACATCCTCAACAACATTTGTTGTTTCCTAAATTGTTAATCTTAGCCATTCTGACTGGTGTGAGGTGCTATCTCGTTGATTTTGATTTGTATTTTTCTGATGTTGAGTGATGTTGAGCTTTTTTTCATGTGTCTATTAACTCTTTCTCTGTTTTCTTTGGAGAAATGGGTGATCAGGTCTATTGATAATGTAGTGAAGTGGTAGAAGTTACACAAGTGGATGAGATCTCCCAGAGAGTGTGGTATAAAGGGAAGGGTAGCAGACACTAAAGAATTGAGCTTTAGGCAATTGACACAAGGAGGAAATGATATTGAGAACATTCAGTGAAGCAGATGGAGATATAATAGATTGTATGTTGGACTCCCCTTTGCTGTATTCCTTTTGTTGTATTTGTAGTTATGTATATCCTTTATCCTGTTAGTAACATAAAATTTAATGAAGAAGTTGTTGTTCATACTATATATATCTTTTCAGTGGTATGCTAGAGCCAGCCTGTACTGTCCTGGAAAGTTGAATATTAAATTTCCAGGAATTTTGTGTCCCAGTTAAATTAACATTGTCATTATAAAAAGTCAAGCTTTTTATGTACTTAAAATTAAATAAATCATATTAAAAATAAAAGTAACAAATCCTCAAACTCTCCACTTACTATTTTGCATGTTACTATTTTCTGTCTTTTGAGGTTTTTATTTACACCTATTGTATTTATATGGTAGAAATACTTTTTAGTGGTGTACTGCTACTGTTTATTACTCCTCAAGTCTGTTGATAATCACTTTGGCAGTTTGAAATTGTGGTAGGATTATTTGCATTATGAAAAGCAGCAAACACTGCAGGTCAGAGCTTGATTTATTATTTTGTCATTTGTCTATAGACCTAGTGTGATGAAATTATTGTTAAGAATGCAGATTAAAGGGGCCCCTGGGTGGCTCAGTTGGTTAAGCGACTGCCTTCGGCTCAGGTCATGATCCCAGAGATCCTGGATCGAGTCCCACATCGGGCTCCCTGCTCGGCAGGAAGCCTGCTTCTCCCTCTCTCACTCCCTCTACTTATGTTTCCTCTCTGGCTGTGTTTCTCTCTGTCATATAAATAAAATCTTAAAAAAAGAATGCAGATTAAAAAAAGAATGCAGATGAAATTTAAAGGTATATCAGGTTTATAGCCATTATTATATAATAACACACATAGTGAGAGGTATCCTTCTAGTATTTGAGAACTGTTACTGATTCAATAAAGAAGTTGCCTACACCCCCGACCAATGAGTGAAGTTCTAACAAATGTCTTTTTCATTTCACTTGTATCCTGTTCATTAAGTGAACAAAATTACCTTTTTTGTCACAACTGTGTTTGTTCATCACTTGCAACCAAAGGTTAGATATGGTTACAAGAGTGGCAAAATTATTATTTTTGTGACTGGATTAGTTATATGGAATTTACAGTAAGAATATTGTGTATGTTTTTATCGTCAGTAAATTGTTATTTCTCCGTTATATCAGTAACATTTCTAATCATATTTTTTTTGTAGAGCCAGTTGTTAAACTTTTACTAGTGCACTATTGACTTCCATGATTTTAAAAAAATGAATAAAATTCCTCCTAGGACTTTTTGTATTGACGAATTCATCTTTTTACAATTGAATTTTCATTTATGTTTGAATAGCAACTGCCATTTCCACAGTCATTTCCTTCTCTTTATTTATTTGGGGATTCATGTCACTCAAAGTTGTGTCATACAGACAGGAAGTATAATATTTTCAGTTTCCTAAAGATTTTTTTCTGGAAGTGGAAGAAAAAACACTTACCAGCCATATTCCAGGAGGTAAGGAAAGTAGTGGAACAGAACTGCGTTGTTTATGTGAATGAATTTGTTCGCTAAAATAATATATCACATTTTCTAGGGATTCAACTAATGAAACTACTGCCCATTCTGATGCTGGCAGCGAACTTGAAGAGACAGAGATCAAAGGAAAAAGAAAGAGGGGTCGTCCTGGTCGGCCTCCAGTATGTATTATACTTGTCTTTGTTCTTGTAATGGTTACTGAGTAATGGGGCTTGATATAAGCTATTTGTTAATTCTAGTTCTCTTAATACATATTAGAGATTCTTGGAAACTTTGCTTCATGAATTGGATTGATAGTGACCAGAAAAGGAATTTGATTTTAGTATCTTTTTTGCTCTTAAGGCTTCACTTATAAATAAATTATGATCCATGTAAAGACATGGAGAAGATGATTAATAGGAAATGAAATGTAGTTAGTTATGACTTCCCTGCATTTTAGATGCAGCTCTGATTTCTTTTGACCTCGTAAGTGTGCATTTTGGTAGTATTATTTGGGATTTTGGCCCAGTGTCAGAATATATTCTCATGGATACATGATTGAGAAGTTTAGAAGAACTCTGGATATCTGTGCTTCGAGAGGGTATCTTAATATATTTTTGATTACACCAGTCATCATTCAGTTTAAGGTAGCATAAGTTCTCAGAGACCGTATCATTCACCATGTCAAGGGCTAAGGTTTGTACTATTCTGCACTCATTTTTATGATATGATTTGGTATTAGCAACTTTTTTTCTATTTTATGAAAGTTCTTATTATGGAAAATTTCAGTCTCCTTTTGTGAGAGGCATAATACTATAATGAACTCTCCATGTAACCGTTACCAAGCGACAGCAGCTATCAAGTCATGGCTGCTCTTTTTTAATTTCTCCACCCCTTATTTCCTTCCCATTTTATTTTCAAATTCATGTAGATATCATTCCATCTGTAAGTAAATATTTCAGAATGCATTTCTAAAAGATACGGCTTGCTTTTTCTTTTTTAATTCTTATTATTGAAGTATACTTGACATACAATATTTTATTAGTTGCAGGTGTACAACATAGTTTTTTGACCATTTGATATATGATGCAGTGGTCACCATGATAAGTGTAATTACTACCTGCCACCATACAGTGTTAGTACAATATTATTGACTATATTCCCTAAGCTGTATTTTTTTATCCTTATGACTAATTTAGTTTATAACTGGAAGTTTGGACCCCTTAATCCCTTTTATTTGTTTTGCTCAGTTACCCCCATCCCCACTTACTCCCCCTGACCCTTTGTCAGCCATTACTTTGTTCCCTATGTTCATGAATCTCTTTCTGCTTTCTTTGTTTTGTTTTTTAGGTTTCACTTTTAAATGAAATTGTATTTATCTTTCTCCATCTAACTTATTTTACTTAGGTTACTTAAGTTTTTTCTTTATCTTAGATATTTTAAATAATGCTGCAATGAACATGGGGTACATCTATCTTTTTGAATCAGTCTTTTCATTTGCTTTGGGTAAATAACCAGTAGTGGAATTATTAGGTCATATGGCATCTCTATTTTTAATTTTTTGTGGAATCTCCATACTGGTTTTCATAGTAGCTGTACAAATTACATTTCCCACTAGTGGTACATGAAAGTTCCCTTTCTCTACATTCTTGCTTAGCACTTGTTATATCTTGTGTTTTTGATATTAGATATTCTAACTGGTCTGATGTGATACTTTATTGTGGTTTCGATTTGCATTTCCTTTGATTATTATTAATGTTCGTCTTTTCATATGTCTGTTGATCATCTGTATGTCTTCTTAGGAAAAGTGTCTATTTATAGTTCCCCTGCCTAGGACTTGATTTATCTTTATTTAACAATATTATTATCCTATCATAAGATAAAAATATTATGTAAATATCACCAAATAAAGACTTTAAAATTTATAATCATTTCATAAATATTATGATTTTTAAAGTATAGTTCATCGGTTTGAATTATGCAAATAAAATCTACTTGTAGCAATTGATGGCAATGTTAATGGTAATATTAACCAGTTATTATAAATACATCCTTTTGACTTTTTTTTTGTTATTGCTGTTCTATCCATGTTTCTTTCCCTCAGTTTTTTTTTTTTTTAAAGATTTTATTTATTTATTTGACAGAGAGAGATCACAAGTAGGCCGAGAGGCAGGCAGAGAGAGAGCTAGGAGGAAGCAGGCTCCCTGCCGAGCAGAGAGCCCGATGTGGGTCTCGATCCCAGAACCCTGAGATCATGACCTGAGCTGAAGGAAGAGGCTTTAACCCACTGAGCCACCCAGGCGCCCTCTTTTCCTCAGTGTTTAATTAGCTTCAGTGAATCTTAATAACTTTTCATTTTCTAGCACAGTTGTAAATTTAAAATTTTAGAGGGATGAGTTGTACTATTTTCTCTACACTCTTATATTCCACCTTTATTTAAAAGAAAAAAATGTGGCAGAAAAGACATAAAATCACTTTTATATTACTTCTGAATTAGAATACTTGATAGAATGTTCCTTAGGAAAGCATTTTGGGAAAGATGAAGGGGTTTTACACTCAGATGCTGGAGACTATTCTAGTTCTCTTTACTTTCACTGTATGATTTTTCTGAGGCTATAGGCAAGCTACATTGTTTTCATTAGGATTCATGAGTTATTCAGGTCCCCTGTCCATTTTTTAAATGGAAGTGAGACTAAACTTGCTTGAAGGTAAGAGTATGAGCTGTCTGTATGATTACTTAACTGAATTTATTTCCGCCAGTTGAAATTCTTCATAAGATTATGATTAAGTGCATCCTTCTTCAAGAATGTTCTTTTTTTTTTCTTAAAGAGAATTTATCATCCCTTCAATGAGCTATTATGTTATTCTTTTAGAATGTGTCTAATTTTGATGTGTCTGTGGCTGCATCCCTAAAATGTTGAAAAGGAGTATGCATATCCAATTTTAAATCTTTATGGTTAGAAATGTTAAATTTTTACTAATATTGTTATGCCATAATCTAATAGGTAAATAGTACATTTTCATCCCATGTTTATAGAATTGAAAAAGAGTTTGGCAGGATAGGATAGTGCATTCTAGAGACTTGTGTTAGACTTTAGTCCATATTTTCATACTCATTAGTTCACATGGGTATCTATACTTACTTCCACCTGCCTCAAGCCCATTTCTTTATCTTGGAAACATCACAACTTCTTGAGTTTCTGCTCTGGCTTTGCATTAAGCTGATGCTACTTATGTCATTTAATTGTAATGTCAGTACTATGAAGTGGTCTTATATGTAATCTACAAGTATGAAGTAATAATTTGCCTGCTGTCATATATGGTATATAAGTGGCAAAGCTAGCTTTTGAACTTGTATCTTAAACTCCCAAATTCTTTCTATCAAGAATGCCAAAATGCCAACCCATTAATTTATATTGAAAGGTATAGTTGTCAGATTGATCAGATTTGCGTATGTTTGTTCCGGTACCAGTTCTGGAGATTGCTTCAGACAGTTTCAATCAGCTGGCTCCATTTTTGTCAATTCTGTTTCAATTGATAAATGCTGTGTTTAGCTATTGTAATACTGTTTGTATTTTCTAGGAAGACTTCATGATCTGTGATTTTATTTGTTTACTCAGCCATATGAAAACATACGGTGTAAGGACTTTATTATGGGTGGTATTCTTTTCATTTTTAAATTCTTATGGGGCATCTCATTTTTGGTATTTCATTTTGGTTTACTATTATTTGTTTGTTATTAAACCACTCTTACTTTGTAGTTGCCCTAATTCATATTTGTAATTGTAGTTCTCTTCTCAAATGATTGATGATCTCTAAACAAACACTGGATCATGTTTTTACTAACCCTATGATAACATTAACAGATTAAAGACATCCTTTCTTTTGTCAACAGACAGTACTGTCTTGGTGATCACATCCAATCTCTTGACTTTAAATACCACATATAAGTTTATGTCACCCAGATTTATGTCACCAGGCTGGACTTTACCCTGGACTCCAGAGTTATTCAAATGTCTTTGAGTTTCTTCCTTTAGATATTTAATGGGGCCACAGTGTTTAAAAAACCAGTCTCCCAAGCTGCTTATCTCCTGCCCTCCTCTTTTCTCTAATGTCACCTCTTTTCCATAATGGTAGCTTCCATCCTTTATTTGCTTAGGTTTTAAACCTGTAGTCATCTTTGATGTTTTCTTTCTTACCTGTATTCATTATATCAGCATATCCTGTTTAAGCGATTTTCAAACTGAGTCAATAATTTTTTACTACAGAACTGGTTTAAGCCACCATCATATACTTTTGCTGAACTCTGTCAGGCTTGCTCCTTGTATTAGCGCCCTTTCTCATCTTATTGTCACCTCCCCTAAAGGTGGTATTTTAAATCACAAATCCTCACTCCTACCAAGGAGACTTATACACACAGAAGAAGGTGATTGTGTGTGTGTGTGTGTGTGTGTGTGTGTGTGTGTGTGTTCCTCTCTTTCCACAACACTTGATTTCTGTCTAACATAATACACATTTTACTTATGTATCTATTGTCTGTCTCCACCTAGTAGAAGATAAGCTGCGTGAAGTTATCTGGTTTGTTCATTGCTGTGTACTAGTGTCAGACTTTCAGTAAGTATTTTTTAATATATGAATGGTCTTTAATTTTGTTAAATTGTTACTCTTTTTTTCCCCTGGTGTTTAAAATTCTTTTATTTTGAAATAATTTTCAATGGAGAAAATTTGCAAGAATTTCACAAAAAATTTCTGTGCAGTCTTCATACAAATCGTTCACATATTAGCATTTTGCTATGTTTGTTTTATCCTATTTTCTCCCTGTTTATACACATATACATGTAAATATATATTTTTATATACATAAACCTGTATAGTATCCCTCCCCCTTATCTATAAGGGACCCCCAGTGGATGCCTGAAACCGCAGATAGTAACAAACTGTATATATACTATTTTTTCCCTGTATATACATACCTAGGATAAAGTTTAATTTTATTTATTTAGTTACTGAGAGAGAGCTTGTGTGCATGCAAGTGAGGGTGAGGAGGAGAGGGAGAGAGAGTATCTCAAGCAGGCTCCACACTCAGTGTAGAGCCCTACACTGTGCTCAGTCTCATGACCCTGAGATCATGACCTGAGCTGAAATCAAGAGTTGGATGCTTGACTTGACTGAGCCACCCAGGCGTCCCAATAAAGTTTAATATATAAGTTTAGCATATTAAGCGATTAACAACAACTAAAACAATTAAAATAATATACTGTAATAAAAGTTACATGAATGTGGTTTCTCTCTCAGAATATCTTATTGTAATGTACTCACACTTCTTGTGATGATGTGAGATGTGAAAATACCTGTGTGATGAGATGAAGTAAGGTGAAAGATGTGGGCTTTGTGTTATAGTGTTAGCCTACTATTGATCTTCTTTTTTTAAATTTTATTTTTATTTTTTTGATCTTATGATAAATCAGAAGGAGGATCACCTGCTTCTGGACTGTGGTTGACTGCAAGTAACTCAAACTGAGGAACATGAAACTATGGATAAGGGGATCTATTATATTATTTATCTATTATTTTGAAGTGTTTAAGAGGAACAGATATGGTGCCCCTTTTACTCCCAATGCTTTAGTATGAATTTCCTTAAAATCAAGGACATTGTCCTACACAACCACAGCACAATTATGAAAACGAGGAAATAATATTGATATAACACTATTATCTGTACATTTCATTCAATTTTTACTGGTTGGGCTAGGAATGCCCTAAGGAAAGAAAAAAAATTTTATCTTTCTGGGCCAGAATTCAGTCCAGGATTTCATTTTGCTATTAGTTGTCATGTAAATCAACACATCTGTAATCTAAACTATCTTTAGTCTCTGGTTTAATGTTGTATTAAGGATTTTGTTTTCTTTGTTTTATTTAAATGACAACCTGAGCTTGTATGCTCAGCATTATTTAACTTTTATTTTATTTACCTTGGCCGAAAAGGAAAGGTAACTAAAAAGAGATACAGTTTTTACTTTAATTTCTATATATTCATACACATAGGAGATGGAGAATATACCAGAAAATATTAACAAGCATTGGAAGAATAGGTTTAACAAATAAATTTGTAAGTGTTGGATCTCCTAATTACTTGATGCTTTTATGTAGAATATTACGAATTTCATGACATTTAAATATTTACATAATTTTTAATGGCTTTATGTATTTTGTACCAAATTATTTAATCCCCTATCATTGAACATTTGTTAAAAGTTCTTCATTAGGGGCACCTGAGTGGCTCAGTTGGTTAAGCGACTGCCTTCGGCTCAGGTCATGATCCCGGAGACCCAGAATTGAGGCTTATCAGGCTCCCTGCTCTGCGGGAAGCCTGCTTCTCCCTCTCTCACTCCCCCTGCTTGTGTTCCATCTCTGGCTGTGTTTCTCTCTGTCAAATAAATAAAATCTTAAAAAAAAAAAAAAGTTTTTCATTAATTTAACCCATACTGACATAAACTATCACATAGATACATTTTCCAGGCTGATATAAACTATTTCCCAAATAAATTTTGCTAGATCCTTTGATCTTTTTTTAATCCTAAATTCTTAAAAATTGGAGTTGGTCAGTCAAAAAGCTATGCCATGTTTTAAAAGCTTTGGATGTGTATTATTGGTTGGCCTTTAGTACAGCAAAATACACAGCATTGCTCATCTTACTGTTGATTATACTGATTATTAAAAATTTGCTTATTTCTAAGTGGTGTAAAATTTTAACAATATGTTTCAAAATATTGATCCTTTGTTTCTTTTCTGTATTGCATGTTGGTCATTTTCTATAGCACTTTTCTTTTTATGTTTCCAGGAAACATCATCTCTTTATAGTATGATTTTTGCTACTTAAGCCTACATAAGTTTCTTAAAACACAACTCAGTTTTTCCAGGAATTCACAATTAAAATGTGAATTACTATTGAATTTCCTCATCCCCCCTTCCTTTCTCTCTCTCCTGTATCTTATTAGATTCCAATCTGATAATGTTTTATTTCATAGTGTCTTCTACATCTGTCTCTTCTTTTTCTTTCCCCAATTTCATTCTTTTTTTAGGTTTTACTTTATAGGGAGTTTGAACTGTTACCATCCTACCTTTAGTAAGAAGTGTTTTCCCTTTTCAATTCCATTTAGAAAATAATGTCAAGTTGACCTTTTTTTTTAACTTGTCCAAATAACAAGAAGTGCCTTTTTGTTGTGAGTTATGTTCTTCTAACTTAAAACCTAGTATTTTATTGTTTCCTTATTCATAACCTTCCTTTCAGTCAGATACATTTCTTTGTCCTTCTCTAAGTGTAGGTGTCTTGTGCGTTTCCACTTCTATACCTTAGCTTATGCTGTTCTTTTCTTTTTGGAATCCTTGCTTCCTTAGTTCTGTTTATGCTAATTGTACCATTTTAGTAATCCATTAAGGTGGCAGCTCATCTCTTCTGTGAAACTGTCTCTGGTTATCTATTACTGGAAATTATTTGTCCTTTCATAGAATCCTTCTAGCATTTGCCTTAAACCAAATTTCCATGAAATGTTTTTTATATACTGTATTTACTATATTATATTGTAGTTATTTGTGTTTTCTGGTTTTCGTTTAATTATTTGTATATAATGATTTTGTGTTGTTATTTCAAGTATGTTTATATATACTATTTATTGTGAAGGGGTAGGTGTTATTGTACATTTAGAGCTTATGAACAAATTCAGGTAAGGCACAAAGCTTAAAAGCAATGTTGGTATATCTGTGTCTTTTAAGGTTTTAAGAGTCATTGCACATTCAGAGTGCAAATATGTGAAAATGGAATGGTGCAAAACTGTGCATAAGTAACATAAAATATAACAGATATGTGGAAATTTATATATGCATTTAGTTTTTTCCAGTTTTTTTTATTCTAGTGAAATACACCTAAGATTTGCCAACTTAACCATTTTTAAGTGTACAATCCAGTTGTCTTACATACGTTCATAATATTGTCAGTAATCACCAACATCTCTAGAACTTTATTCATCTTTTAAAACTGTAACTCTAAAAAAAGTAAGACATGAGTATGCAATGTTGGACATAGAAAATATAGCTGGTATACTGTAAAAACTTGTACAGTGACAGATGTCAGCTAGATTTATTGTGATCATTTTGTAAAATATAAATATTGACTTACTATGTTGTACACTAAACTATTATAAAATTGCTATACTTCGGGACGCCTGGGTGGCTCAGTTCGTTGAGCAACTGCCTTCGGCTCAGGTCATGATCCCGGAGACCGGGGATCGAGTCCCACATCGGGCTCCCTGCTCGGCAGGAAGCCTGCTTCTCCCTCTCTCACTCCCCCTGCTTGTGTTCCCTCTCTCGCTGTATTTCTCGCTGTCAAATAAAGAAAATCTTTAAAAAAAAAAAAAAATTGCTATACTTCAATTAAAACAAAATGTAAATTCTACCAGTGAACACTAATGCCTCTGGCAACCACTTCTGTCTCTTTGATTTTGACTAAGTATCTTATTTAAGTAGAGTCATATAGTATTTGTCTTTCGGGACTGGCTTCTTTCACTTAGCATAATGTCTTCAGGGTTCATCCATATTGTAGATTATGTCAGAATTCCTTCCTTTTTAAGGCTGAATAATATTCTCTTGTGTGTATATACCACATTTGCTCATCCAGTCATTCAACAGTGGATACTTAGCTTGCTTCCAGGTTTGAGCTATTATGAATAGTGTTGCTGTTATGATAAGTGTACAAATAACTTTTTCAGACCCTGCTTTCACTTCTTTTGTATATATATGTATGTATAATTGGTTGATCATATAGTAATTCTATTTTTATTCTTATTTTATTTTTGAGGAACTGAAAAACAGTATTGTTTCCCACAATGGCTATACTGTTTTACATTAGAGTTCTCTTTTTTTGTTTGTTTTTGTTTTTTTTTTAAGAATTTATTTATTTATTTGACAGAGAGAAACACAGCCAGAGAGGGAACACAAGCAAGGGGAGTGAGAGAGGGAGAAGCAGGCTTCCCGCCGAGCAGGGAGCCCGATGTGGGACTCGATTCCTGGGTCTCCGGGATCATGACCTGAGCCGAAGGCAGTCGCTTAACCAACTGAGCCACCCAGGCGCCCCTACATTAGAGTTATTGTCTCCACATTCTCTCCAAGAATTGTTTTCACTTTTTTTGATAGTAGCCATCTTAATAAGTGTGAGGTTCCATCTCGTAGTTTTGATGTGCATTTCCCTAATGATTAGTGACATTGAGCACTCTTCCTGTGCTTAATGGCCATTTGCTTATCTTCTTTGGAGAAATGCCTATATTCAGATTATTTGCCAATTTCCAAATGAGGTTTTTTTGTTGACTTTTAGTAGTTCTTTATGTATTTTGGATATTAATCCCTTATCAGATATATGATTTGTAAATATTTTATTCCATTCTATTGGTTGCCTTTTGTTCTTTACCCTTTCAGTGGTTTTGGTACCCTTGTCAAAATCATTAAACCATATATGTGAGGGTTTGTTTTTGGATTGTTTATTATATTCCACTGCTCTGTATGTTTACATTCATGCCAGCACCGCACTCTTTTCATAGTGTAGCTTTGTAGTAAGTTTTGAAGTCAAGAAGTGTGTCTTCCAGTGTTGTTGCTTTTCAAGATTGTTCTGGTCATTTGAGATCCTTTTGAGATTCCTGGTGAATTATAGAGTGGGTTTTTCTGTTTCTGCAAAACAGGTCATTGGGGTTTTGATAGAGATTACATTGAGTCTTTGAGGAGTATTGACATCTTAATAAAATTAACTCTTCCAATCCATGAACATAGAATGGATTTCCATTTATTTATTTATCTATTTAATTTCATAGACATTTCTTTGTTTATATGCCATATAAGCAATGAGTAGTGGTGTTTGTCTCTTAGGAGGGTAAATTTTGGATTGAGGGCAGAGGTGTGCAAGTTTTCATTGTAGAACTTTACTCACCTTTTGAATTTTAGGCCATGTGAATGTATTATTTAATAAAGAAAAAAAACATTTTGCCACCTCCCTTCAGACACACATATGTGAATGCATACACACACGCACAATAGTGATAAAATACCTGTTCCTCCAAAAAGTGAGCCCAGAAACAAGACTTACTAGGAGGAACCAAAATCATGAATTCATGAAATGATGATGTTTTTAAGCGACTTTAAATTTATTGGCCTGTAAAGAGGGATCTGGTGTGGTAGATAACTGAACAGGTAGTAAATGATAGCCTTATTTGCTGTGCTTAGGAGTTCAGATTTTAAATTGATGGTTAATGAGGGTCACTAAAGATCAGAGATTACACAAGGAGGTAATGGGATTATGTTGCATTATAAGAATTACTGTGGTTATAGTATTAGAATAGTGTGGAATCATTCAGTAGAAATAGGAGGTGAGCCACCTCTGCAGCTTACTATTTTATACTAAGTTACAAAAAGTGGGCAATGAAATTAATTTTTATATATCTAATATGTTATTTCATCGTGTAATCACTTTAACAGTTTAAGTGAGATATTTTGTAGCTATTTTTCATTCTAAATCTTCACATCTTCACAATCTTGTGGATATCTTAATGCTTACTGCAGATTTTTTTTGACTAGCCATATTTCATATGCTCAGTTAGCTACATGACAGTGCTGTCATGTTAGATAGTACAAATATGGAGAGGGTGTAATCAGGAGACTATATTTGAGTAATTGGAATAGAAAAATTTAATTTGAAGAATTATTAATTTTTAAAAAGTCCTTAGTCATATATCATTCAGGAATTGCAAATTAAGACAACAATAAGATAACAACTCTATACCTATTAAAATGGCTGAAATCCAAAAACCTGACAAAGTTACAAAGCTGTCAAGGTTACAAAGCATCAGGAACTCTTACTCATCAGTGGTGGGAATACAAAATGTTATATCTGTTTTTAAGATTGCTTGGCAATTTTTTTTTACAAAGCTAAACATAGTTTTATCATATGATTCAATAATCATCCTCCTAGATGTTTACATAACTCATTTGGAAATTATGTCTGCACAAAATGCTGCATATGAATATGTGTAGCAGCTTTATTCCTAAGTGCCAAGAAATGGTGACCAAGATGTCCATCATCAGGTAAGTGAATGACAAAATGTGATACATTTATACAATGAAATATTATTTAGAAATAAAAAGAAATTAGCTATACAGCCACAAAAAGACATGGATGAATCTTAATGTATATTGTTAAAGTGAAAAGATAAGGTCTGAAGAGGCTGCATACTGTGTGATTTAATTATATGACTCGGTAAAAGCCAAACTATAGTTAGGATGAAAGAATTCATTGTTTGCCAAAGAGAAGTGGGAGGGTTGAATGGGAGAAGCACAAGGATTTTTTAAGGTGGTGAAAACTGTTCTATGAGATAACCATATTGCACATACACAATACTGTGCATTCGTTAAAACTCACTGAACTTCATGGAAAAAGTGAATTTTATAAGTACAGATTTTAAAAAGCCCTGTAGGAGATTAGGTGGATACCAGGGTGGAATGTAGAATGTAACAAAGCAGTCTACCTCTGTTTGAAGTGTTTGAAACAATGTCACTGAAGGGAATTGGACAGAAAGTCGCTGATTTATGTAACTTTGGAAATGAATCTGTGAGACTAAAATCAAAGAAACTACATTTATGTGTAAGCAATGTAATCTATTTAATAAAATTGTTTCTGCTGGGGTGTGATTGAACAGTTTGTTTTTTTTTAATGTTCAGTTAGCCATTATATAGTACATAATTAGTTTTTGATGTAGTATTCAATGATTCATTAGTTAACACCAAGCGCTCATCACAGCACATGAACTGTTCTAATACTGCTATACTTGTATACTAGTGGGTGTCAGATTTGTCACTCTTGGGGTACGACCATATTGATTGGTAAGGGGAAAATGCATTCATATGGTAATGGGTTAGAGTTGGAGATACTAGTATCAATTTATATTTATCTTAATATAGATAATAAACTGTTTGGTACAGCAATATTTATAGTTATTTGTATAAGTATGGCACATGCATTTCTTTGCTTAAGAGCCTGGAAGCAAGGACACTCAGTATCAAGGAGCAAAACCGAGTGCCCAGATCTTCATCTTTAATATCATCAATAAAAAGAACTAGAGCTCCTTGCAGTATTGGCTGGTTCCAAAAATTGAGGGGGGGAGTATACGAGATGAGCCTGCAGAATATTGTGCTGTTAGAAGGTAACCACTAAGACCCATACATAATGTACACACAGATGGGAGTATGTGAAATGGATGCAGGAGCCAACTAAAAGATTTCCCAACAGCCAGATCTGAACCAGGTTGAACAACAGAACTGTGTTGAATTGTAACTCGAAGTATAAAATAAGTTTGGATGAATCCATGTTAGTTTAAATGATTGAGAACAAATAAATTTCCCTTACTAAAAAATTCTAAATATGTGTAAATACTCCCCCATGAAAGAGGTGGAGAATAACTCCCTACCCCTTAAATGTGTAGTGGGATATATATAGTGTCTTTTCTTCCAAAGTACAGTATGGAAAGGGTGGAAAAGTGACTTTACAGATGAGAAACCTGACAAACACCACCTCAGTCAATATCCTGAGTGATACATCATGTTGTTAGTGTATACCTTTGATATGAGGTGAAAAAAAATAACACTTTATCTCTTGTATCTTCCTCTCCAAACTCTTAATCCCAATGTAGGGATTAGAAAAACCTTTCAGACAAAACTCAGTTGAGGAACATTCTATAAAACACTTGACCAGAAATCTTCATAGCTGTCAAAGTCACCAGAAAACCAGAGAAAGCCTGTCAAAGCCAAGAGGAGCTTTGAGAGACATTACATGAATGTAATATGGTATCCTCGATGTGGTCCTGGAACAGAAAAAGGCCATTAGGGGGGAAAAAAATCTGAATTAAGTAGGGACTTTTCGATAATCTCTCAATACTGATTTACTAACTGTAACAAATGTACCATACAAATGGTAAGGAGTTAATAATAGGGTAAGTGGATGTGATGTATGTGGGAATTTTCTGTACTGTCCTAACAATTTTTTTGGTAGGTCTAAAACTGTTGAAAAATAGTTTATGTAAAAATAAATAGTAGATTTATTACATATTAATCCACACACAGAAATGATTGCAAGATTGTTAACCAAGAAGAGTTGGAAGAATACTGTGAAGAACAGAAGAATAGAAAGTGAAGGGAACAGGTGCAATAAGTAGGGAGGGAAGTTCCCACACACCATATTTTGTAGTATTCCTCCAGTACCCTTTAGTTACAAAGCAGAACACTGCAGCAGATAACAAAAAAGCTTACAGGTCCAGTTCCAGAATTAAAATGTGGGACAAACAAGGGTAGATGGGAAGATGAGGGATAAATTGATAACTTCATAACTGAAACAGGCTCTTCTGAGAATAAATCCCTCAAAAGAGACTGTAAAGATTGAGAAGAAAAGATATTGAGTAGAACCCTAAGGTAACTCTAGTAGGCAGGAAATACAAGGAGAGGAAAAGATATCTGAAAGGAAAGGGTGAAATCATGTGGCCTATTGATAGAGTTTCAAAACTTGTTTGTTACATTTAGCAACACTATTTTCATTGTTTTTTAAGTTTGGCAAAGCAGCAACTGTGAGTTTATGTGTGAATGAAATTTATGGGAATAATAATAGTGATTGCAGGGGCATGGGATGGGATGTTAATCGAAGGGTGTAAATTCCATCAGAGGCAGGATTGTTTGTTTAGTGTTATTATTTCTAGTACCTAGAACAGTCTTAAATATATTCAACATATATTTGTTTTATGACTGGTTAAGAAAAATGCTTGAGGATTTCTATAGAGAGAAGTTGAATATGCAACATTTCCTAATAATGTCTTATTGAATAAGGTTTCTGAGGGAATAGTGTTGAGGAGGGTATAAAAAAGGAGGTGTCAAAGGGGACATAGTTAAAATATTCAGCATTGGTATTATGGTTGTACAAAACACTTTTAAAAAAAATTTTCATGTCTTGTATAAATCACACTTTGCTGTTTGCAGTTTGTTTTTGATTACTGAAAACAAATTGTAAAGCTCCTTTGGTCAGAAATGACATCTCTTAACCTGTAGTAGTGCTAAGTACTTTTCACAGGTTGAAATATAATTTGAGGTAGTCTGCATAAAGCAAAGTGTACCTGTATTTAATTTAATTTTTTCTTCATCTTTTTTTTCAGTCTACAAATAAGAAACCTCGAAAATCTCCAGGAGAGAAGAGTAGAATTGAAGCTACTGTTAGAGGAACAGGCCGTGGAAGAGCTAATGGGCACCCTCAACAGAATGGTGAAGGGGAGCCTGTCACACTATTTGAAGTGGTGAAATTGGGGAAAAGTGCAATGCAGGTAAATTTTGAGTGTTTTTGTTTTGTTTTATTTACAGAACAGTACCATCCCATCAGTAATCTATGTGGAACCTGTCAAGTGACATTTATATACTTTTGCTGATTGTGTAATGAAGTTTAATTTTAAAATTTTTCTTCATTTTACTTATTTACAATATTATGAAAGGTATTTTGTTTAATGATAAAATGCACTTTAGATTATAGTGTACTGAGTAAAATGACTTGTATATAATAGCTGCCTGCAAGAATTTTTATTGCTTTAATATATATTTTTTTGAATTTGACTTAATACGAGTAACATATGTATACTGAAGAATATTTCAAAGAAGAAAGGGTATAAAAAATATTCTTAAGTCGTGAACTAGGAATAACCACAATTAATACTCCATGGTTATTTTGTGTGTATACGTGATCTTTTATTTCTTTCCTGTTCTGTCTTCTCTCTCCTCATTCACTTAACAAACATTATTATAAGTATTCTGCAAGATCACGTAATTATTGGCTTCTTACTAATTCATTCTAAGGATAAATCACAGTTATTTTACTATTCTTTTAATGTATCTTTCATTTCTTTACTGTTACAGAGTTTTATTCCTGATTCATGATTACCTCTTTACCTTTTTTTTTTTTTTCATTTTAAAACACTAGAGATAGGAATGTCTGGTGGCTCAGTCAATAAGTGTCTGCCTTCGCCTCAGGTGGTGATGTCAGTGTCCTGGGATCAAGTCCCGTTTCGCTTCTCCCTCACCCGCTCTCCCTTGTGTTTTCTCTCTCTCGCCATCGCTCTCTCTGTCAAATAAATAAATAATATATTTAATAAAACAAAACCCTAGAGGTAAAATTATTTGGTGAAAGGGTATTTCTTAATTGTGTGATGCATAAATATATCACTCTCCAAAAAAATTTTAGTAGTCTTTCACTAGAAGTGTGCCTAGCAACTGGATACTTTATATTTATTAATATATATTATTATTATATTAATATATACAGGTGAAGAATTACATTTCATTATTTATTTATGATTTATTTGTTAATCGGTTGGGGGATGGACAGAGGGAGAGTGAGAGAGAAATCCAAGCAGACTCCACACTGATCACATAGCGCAACTCGGCTCTTGCCATTACAGTTTGGAGATCACCACCCGAGCTGAAATCAAGAGTTGGAGACTAAATGGACTCCTGTAATTTATTCATCTCCATTTCTTTGATCACCAGTGATGGATGAAAGTTAAATACTTGTATTCTCTATTTATGTGCTCAGTAGTGATAGTTCCTTTTTGCTTCTTTAAAATTTAGGTAATTTATGAAACAGGTTTACTTTTAGAAATTTTCATTAGTATACTTTTTATTTTTTAACTTATATTTCCTTTTCCATTTCTTTTTTTTTTTTTTTTTTAAAGATTTTATTTATTTATTTGACAGAGTGAAACACAGCTAGAGAGGGAACACAAGCAGAGGGACTGAGAGAGGGAGAAGCAGGCTTCCCGCCGAGCAGGGAGCCTGATATGGGACTCGATCCCGGGTCTCCGGGATCATGACCTGAGCCGAAGGCAGCTGCTTAACCAATTGAGCCACCCAGGCGCCCCTCCTTTTCCATTTCTTAAGGGAGTTCAGTGTTTACTACTTTTTTTGAATGCTACTAGATTGATATGTTCAGGGGTCTTAGAATTCGTGTGGGAAGGGAAAGAGGTGGGGCAGTATGATGATGCTAATGGGAAAAGCACTACGAAATTTCCAGTTATTTGAAGCAGTGGACAGTCTAAGTT
>PITA01024492.1:0-26176 GCA_004023965.1 Spilogale gracilis | reverse complement strand
CCATCATAGTCCAAAATTATTCAGGGTGTAAATGGATTTCCTGGCTGCTTTTCAAAATGTTGACAACAATACTACTAATAAAATACCATGTTACGTGTCTATATGCCTGTCAAATTCACCTAACGCAGATACATGACATACAGAACCAAGAAAAATTTTTTTTCAATTAAAGGCCTTGAGTGACAGAAAGGAAAAATATTAGTCCCTGGTTTCATGTACTCGAGACTAGCACTGGCAACTAATAGAGGAGAAAAAAAAAAATCTCTGGCAATTTTAACAAAGCATTTGGCTCTTCGCTTCCAATATACCTAGTGACACTGATCAGAATGAAAAACAGCAATCTCTGGGAGAAATTAATATTTCTACCTGGCATCTTTAATTCTGTAAGAATCCACCTTTTTTTTTTTTCCTGAGGATACCCACCAAAAGGTTGGTAAGGCCCATATGGGCAACAGGGGGAATGGGAAGAAATGAGCAAAGGGCCCAGGAATTTGAACTACCGTATATTCCCTCTCTCCAAGCTAGATGACCTTGAACAAGTCCCTTAACCTCAGTCTTGTTATTTTCTCCACTGGAAAAGGAAATGTTCCCATGAAACATGTAGCACTTTTTGTAATCCAAACAAATAGCAAAGCAGGTATAAAATCACCTGACATGCAGTAAACATTCAAGAATGTTTAGTTAGTTTGTGAACAACGAGTTTTTTGCCTGGTGAGGTACATGAGGACGCATAATGCATTCTTGTCTCCAATGAAGTCCGTGCAAAGTCATTTGACAGGACATTTGGAGCTACTTAAAATCCATGACATGCCAGAAAAAAAGCATGATGATCTTCTTTTGCTATTTCCAGCTCGGGATGGGTTATAGAGTGATAAGCATTTGGTTGCATCGGCAAATGGAGAGCTGACGGCTGGTGGGCTGGCTGAATGGATGGATGGAAGGATGGATGGGGAGGCACATGGGTGGGAGGCTGGGAGTTTGGAGGAAGGGATGGGTAAGTAGAGAACAGGTGGGTAAGTGGATGGGTAGATACAGGGCGAGACACGGATGTAAGGAGACGGACGGATGAGGGAGTGGGTGTATGAATGGAGGATATATGGGCAGAGAGAGAGATGTGGGAACCTACTTCCAAGACTGTCAAAATTACTAAAGAAAAAGGGAGAATATGACCAAGTCCCAGTCCAGTGCGCCTTTCATTTGTGAATCCGTGATTCCAAAGGCACGAGCTCAGTCTCACCACAGCATCCACCGCGTTCTCCTTTTACAACACTGCTGAGGTCTTGAGTTCTATTTTCCATAGAAGGGCGCTCTGCGGTCACAGTGCTTAACATTCACATACACATGTGTACAAGATGCCACGCAGCGAGCAAACTCTCCAGAGACAAATCCGGGAAAACATCACGTCTTTTACCAAAATACTCTGCAGCAGCAAAAGCTTTTGGTCCTTACCTGAAGGTGGGTCCATTCTGTATTTATTCTCTTGACACCAACCAACTGGTCGAAGTCTGTAATCCAAGTAAAACAACCACTGGTCATAGGATTCAGTGTCCTCCAATCCCACATAGCGAAGGCGTAATCTTCCTCCAACATTTTCAATCACACTAACTATCCAGTACTGAAAAGGGCTCTGGGAATCCTGAAGTTCTATTAAGGAATCAACTGTAATGAGGTCTATAGGGCCTTTCCCTCGCAGAGGCTGTTTAAACAGAAGCAAAACTCCTTATTTTAAACTTTATTTTAAGGTTCTCATGGAAACAGATGACAGCAGAAGATAATATTTTTTCACACCATCATCCAAGCTACTGGCAAACAGTCTGGTGCTTCCCTCCACCCCCATCCTCTTCCCCCTCCCTCCACACACACGTTCATTCCCCCAGCCCTCTGTCCAACAAGAATCACAAGTAAACACAACATCACAGTTTGCGCTCGGCTCTCAAACAAATCACCCTTCCCAGATAAAACCGCATTTGTTAGAAATAAGCATGCTTTTAAGAAGAGCGACACCAAATTGGCCTCCCACGAGAAAATACGTGGTAGCTAAATATCTATTTTCCAGGACTATGGGGTTATCGACGTACCCCATGAGTCGATAGACAGTCATCCTATCATGGCCACCACACTCATGATTAAGACTGTTGTACTTTTAAGAGTGCAGAGCAGGCAAGCGTATCAATATGCCTAATATACATGAATGTCAGTTACATTAGACAATTACATAGTCATTTCTATACTTGTTCCCACAGTTGGTTGAGAGAATATATAGATATACATAAATATACAATCACTGTCCCATATAATCAACCTTCTGAGCTTATGTTAGCACATGAAAAGGGTGTTTGTTCAGTCAGCCTTGTAGGCAAATATGTTTAAAAAAAAAAAAAGAATGAACAGAGTAAGACAATTTGTCCTTCTGAAAGGGTAAAGAATCATCATTTTGATTTGTTAACCAAACAAATTAGGAGCCGTTAAGATAAGCAAATAGACCAGGCAAAATCTTCACGGAATAAAACAGGATAATTGTATATTCGACAGCAGCGCTCCAAAAACCAATGTCATTTATGAGAGGAGGGAAATTCATAGTTAACGTTAAGAGAATCATGATATCGTCAAAATCCACATCATATTCCTGTTACTTTCTATGTTTCCCCCTTTCTGTGGGGGGGCATTCCTCAAATAGATTTGGTGACCCAATAATTATTTATGACAGTACTCCTTATTTTCTATTTTATATAGTAAAGTTCAAAGTGCTTTATCATAAAATTATTGTTAAATGAACCATCAAGACCGCAGATTAAACTGTTTTTTGCTTTGGCACCTTAGGCATACCTTAACCACACTGGAATATGATCGGCCAATTCTCCTCTGGTTTTCAGAAGGGAGGCTAATTCAATGATTACTCAACACGAGTGTGTTGTTGGCATGTGTTTACACAACGAGAATGGAGGAGTCGATGGAACCATCTCTCAGCATGCTCCAAGACTCTAACACAGCGCATTTACATTTTGTGATCACCCCTCCAGAAAAGATCTTCTCCAGGATTTTATGCATATTCACGAATACAGCAAAGAGGCTTACACGCGTATAGGAGAACGGAAAGATACCCTGACACAGCATTATTTAAAAATGTGTTCACACAGAAGCCAATTTCCACTTATTGACTGTACCCAGGTGAAGAAGCTTCGGTGCCATAAGATTCGTTAACCTAAACAATTCAAGGAAAAAACCAGCCAGTGAGGCTACCTGGTCAGAGATACATCCCCAGAACACGCGTGTACCTGCCGAAGGATATAGGCAAAGGTGCTCATGTAGCCGTGAGGCTTCAGACACAGAATAGTGGAGTAACAACAATACATACACCTTCCAGGAGGTTGGCAGGTGCCGTCCGGGAACCAGTCAAATCACGAATGAGGAATTCCGTCCAGTCTGTGTACTTTTCTTTGATTGCTGGCAAGACAAAAGAAGAGAAAGGAAAACACACACTTCAGCACAGCAGGGGAGTGTCGGGTTAAGCTGAAAATCAAAGCACTTTTCTGTATACACGTGTTATTTCGATAACTTTCTTCACTTTAAGCACCACGCTGGAGAGCTAACATGGCAACAAGAAATCTGTCCACAACGGGTGACTTCGTGCCTACCGTGCACCCCGATTTTGCTGGGCATCAGAAGGATTAAAGAATAGGGAACCCTGAAGTTTTAGGAGAATCTACTCGGGCACAAAGAAGATAGTGTAAAGCACAGAAATCGGGGGTGGGGAGGGGGGTCCCAAAAAGGAAGAGATCAGTGAGGGACAGAAATCAGAGGATAATTTCCAGGTGGAAAAACAGCAGTGGGCTCTGAATTACACAGAACGATTCTGCAGGTGGAGAAGAGGAAGAAGGGACTTTCCAATTTCCAGGGAGGGAGGGAGGGGACGAAGGCTGCATGGTCTTCAGCCGACTCTGGCCCAGTCTGAGCACAGGACGCTGGGAAACAACGCTGAGCAACAGCCCAGAAAGCAGGCATATTAAATCAACAGGAAGTCTCTGCATAAAACAAATCTGAAAATAGCGCAGAGGCTTGAATGGAAACAAAAGAGGCTAAGGGCAGAGAAACCTAGGTAAGAAGGTGCTACCACTCTCCAAGGACAAAAAGGATGGGGCCCCAAACCGCAGGGACCATGCTGTGAGTAAGGAAGGAATGTATGGGAGGCATCTCAAGCAAAGAAATTTCGGACTTTGGAAGCCAACAATCTCCAAGTGCTTACAACCCGAGACTAGAGAAACGGGAACTTCCTGGCACATCTCCCAAAGTACAGATCTCCAAAGGCTTCGCCAGGGGAGGTCCAAAGAGAGGCCCTGAGTCTTCCTGGGACACCATGGGCTTTATGGAGTTGGCAACACGGGAGAAGCATGGCCCAGATTCCCGCCCACCCACCCTGTGGGTCACGTGGAGAGCCAGCAGGCCAGTGAGCACTGCCTAGAATACATCCGACACTTAGCCTCCGTGGAAGGTTCCAGAGCCAAGTGGTCTGCATGTTGTGCCTGTGCTCTGCAAAGGCAGGATGCAACAGTTTCTTGCTCCCACCTCAAGGAACAGAGCTCTCACAGAAGGCCACGAGGCCATATGGTGCAGAGGGAAAAGCAAAGTCCGTAGTGAGCTCAGCCGTTACTGGCTAAAACTTTGAGTAATTTACCCAGTTTATCTTATATTCTTTCCTCATCAGTGTAATGGTCCTAACAACATTTTGGCTTACCTGCTGCTAGAGGGACTAAAGAAGGTACACAGATCGGTAAAATGTAACCATACCAGGAACATACCAGGCAATGAATAAGCAGCAGCTCTTGTTTTGTTCTAAGTATAAACCGAATTGTCACACACTCTCAACAAGTATTTATTGTTCCTTCCCACAAATGCTGAAGCTGATCACTGCCAACAGAAGGGGGGACAGGAGCTACTGCGATCACTCACCTGCATCTTGGTCAAAATCCCTCCCTCGCCCGCTAAGGATCATAAGACAAGAGCAAAACCAAAATGGCAGAATTCAGGCGACATCAAGGGGATCCAGATGCAGCGAAGCCCAGCTTTCCACCGTCCGATGCCCTAACCACGGCTGTACTTACAGAGCAGCAACTCGCCCATTCATCAGCTTCTACCACTAGATTTTTTCTCAAATAAAATACCCTTTTCCTTATCTTGTACGGACACACTCATAAGGTAATGAGTCTATTTGGGGCAGGAACTGTTACGGTGTCTTTTTCCGTCATTAGAAAGCGTAGCTATCATTTTTCAATGCTGGACCCGTTTCTAAATTAGCCCCATGCTGTGTACTAAATGATTTGTGTCCCCCCATATTCATACTGAATCCTAATGCCCAATGTGACTGCACCAGGAGGTGCGACCCTTGGGAGGTCATTAGGTTTGGATGAGGTCACGAGGGTGGAGCCCTCCTGAAGGGATTAGTGCCCTCCTACAGGAGCCCCCCCACCCCCACTGACCAGAACTTTCCTCTACCCTCCCACCACATGAAATTCCCACAGAACAAGCAACTCTGAACCAGGAAGTGGAACCTGCCGGAGCCTCACTTTGAATGTCCAGCCTCCAGAACTGTGGGAGATAAATTTCTGTTGTTTACAGGGCCCGCAGGGCGCGGTATTTTTGTTATAGCAGCCTGAATGGGCAGACAGCCCTCCGGCATGCCCATAGTTCCTGAGAAGGCGGAAGGCACTGGCACACAAGACAAACAAATTGCAATTTGAATGCACCTCATACTTTCCACACCTACCTTTAACTTGCTCTGTGTCTTGTGATCATCATAACAGTGCTCTGAGGGTGATGCTTCTAACTAACTTTTCCCAAAGTTCCTAGAAAAAACAAGGGTCACCCCCGCTTCAAACTCAAGTATGCAGATGTCTTTCCATAGGACTCTGCGGCTCTCGAAGCTTTTGCATACAGATAAATCAGTAATTTGTAGGCATGACAGAGATAATCATGAAAATGACTGTCTAACCAAGACTTTCAAGATGAGGAGAATATACAACTGCGCCCAGTAAATAGGCATTCCTTATTCCTTCACCAAAAAATGACAATCAGCGGAATTGAGTGGAAAATGGCCCCACACACGACTGACTGTATGTCTACATCCACTCCAAAAAGAAAGTTCAATTGTTCACTTAAGGGTTGGTTCTAACAACCCAACACATAATCAAAGTTTGATTATTCTAAGAAATTAAATATTTTTAAATACACCATCACCCTATGAAGACATCGCGCAATGTTGAAATTGAAGTGGGTTGGGTCACAGCATGAGAACACTAGAGATGCTTCTGAAATTTATCCCTTGTGCGCCCTCCGGTCCAGAGACCCTATAACTATTCACTAATGTCCCTACTCAAGGCCCTGAAGTAATCTTTTCCGTGCCACATAGTATCTGAACAAGTCACTCTCCCTAAAAAGATGTACCTTAGCTTTAAAGATGCACCAACTTTTGATTAAAAAGTAGAAAGAAAACAGTTCTCAGGAATACTGTTACATTTTTTTAAAAAAAAGATTTTATTTATTTGACAGAGAGAGAGAGGAGAGCAAAAACACAAGCAGGGAGAGTGAGAGAGGGAGAAACAGGCTTCCCGCTGAGCAGGGAGCCCGACATCGGGACTCATGACATCATGACCTAAGCCAAAGGCAGGTGATTAACTGAATGAGCCTCCCCTATGCTTAACAGACTGAGCCACCCAAATACTGTGACTTTAAAAGCAAAACTGTTCCAGTCAACATTTAGTTCTCAAAACTCTTAATGTTCAAATGTAAAATCTTTACAGAAAATACCGCCATACAGATTTTAAAACTCTATGCACAACAAGTCTACAATTCTCAGTCAAGGGACTTATTTTAAGTAATAGTGAACTCAGTTAAATTTTAGTACAATAAAAATTGCCTAGAAATTCCTTAGAATTCATTGCAATAGAAGCTGATCTCTACTTTCCTGGGTTTCCACATAATTTTGCAATTAGAAATTCTAAGACTATAAATTTTCATTTACTACAGAACATCTCTCTTCAAAGACTCAATTAACTAGCGTGGATGTAAGAACCATCTTTCTCAAATGGGGTAAAAACTCCTTGCCCTGTGGTCATTATCTTTTCCACCAGACGATCCATGCATTAAATTTCAGAAGACCTACAACATACCAGACACCCAAAGACATCGAATGTGAACTCACAGCAAGAAATAAATGATTAAAATGAAAACAAAGTAGATGGATAAAAGCTTGTCCGTAACACTGTAATCACTTCCACATGTTGCTGGCATATACAGAGACACTGCTGAGAGTTCAGAAGAATAAAATCAGGATCTTGTACAACCTTCTCATGAACACATTTTCAAAGTTCTATTCAGTTTTGACATTATGTAATCTTTGCAGAGAAAATATATATAATTCATTCAACTTTACATTTTAAGAAATCCAGGTTATAGTCCTCATTTTAGCACCTTGTTTAGGGAGGAACCCT
The DNA here is from genome assembly GCA_004023965.1 of Spilogale gracilis. Lineage (NCBI taxonomy): Eukaryota > Metazoa > Chordata > Mammalia > Carnivora > Mephitidae > Spilogale > Spilogale gracilis. Next base: position 18,692 of record PITA01024492.1, on the reverse strand, counting down.
TCTCACTGAAGGAAGAGATCATGAACCTGAGTTTCGGAAACACACACACACACACACACACACACACACACACACACACTTTTTTTTGCAAAGACATTCAGAGATGACCACATCCAAATCCCACAATAGCCTTCTGGGGATTACAGAGCTATCTACAAAAAGGGTTAGGAATAGGGGCACCTGGCTGGCTCAGTCCACGGAGCGTGTAACTCTTGATCTCTGGGTCATGAGTTTGAGACCCACACTGGGTGTAAAGAGTACTTTTAAAAAAAGTGGTTTCGAGCGCCTGGGTGGCTCAGTGGGTTAAGCCTGTGCCTTCATCTCAGGTCATGATCTCAGGGTCCCGGGATCGAGGCCCACATCGGGCTCTCTGCTCAGGGGGGAGCCTGCTTCCTCCTCTCTCTCTGCCTGCCTCTCTGCCTGCTTGTGATCTCTCTCTCTCTGTCAAATAAATAAATAAAATCTTTAAAATAAAAAAATAAAAACAAGTTTTAAAAAATGGTTCCAAATAAAAGGCAAATCGCCATCTTTTTTTCCCCCAGGATTTGAGAAAACACCAGTCCTGTCGAAATTAAACACAGAGAATTCAGTGATTCCTCACTTCTCAAGGAGGCCATCTGTTGGGGACACTGGTCTGCAGCACCAAGCTGCCCATCAGAGCTGCCCAGTCAGGGGGACCCTGAACACTGAGACCCGGACCGAAGTCAGAGGGACACACTCCTCCCCTCTCTGTCCGCGTCACCAGGTTGAGCAGACGGTCTACGGGGAAGATGGGCCGCGTCATACCTTCCCACTCACTGGGCAGACGACAGGGAGAGTGACTGCAGTGGGCAGTGAGCCACGTCTGCTCAGACCTACTCAGGTCAAAGAACAGCCAAGCATGACTGTATCTTAAGAGTCCAAACACACAGAAGCTAATTTCTGTTCACGGCAATTTTCTCCACTCACTTCCAACCAAAGCTTCTTTGAATTTATTGTGTCGGTCCTATTTTGGTGTCTGTCTTGCTCTTTGGTTGTCCCCTTCTTCTAGAGCTTTCTCAGCCATTTCCAAAACCTCTCGACACAGTAAGCACACCATCTCCTCCTCCGTTAGGCCCTGCACCTCGGACCTGGGGGTGGTTTTGTGCTTTTTCTCCCTCCTTCTCTCTCCTATCAGATTCTCTCCTGGGGTGTCTGGGGTTGCATTCATCTCTCTGCAATTCTTTCTGTTGTGGGTTTATGTATTTTTTATTCCCTTACTATCATTTTAGTATGGTCTCTGGAAGCAGAAGAGATAAATAAGAGTGCTCCATCCAACACGATGTCAGGCAGCAGCCTCCTACTGATTAGGAAACTATGCTTTGCACTGACTTCGCTAAAGAAAAGAAGTGGCAACAGTGAATCCTGAATTATAAATGGAAACGCTGACACTTACTATTAAGAATAAAAGACTATAAAGTTCTTTCCCTTGGAGGTTTTTAAAGCAAAGTATCTACATTAATTTTTTATATAGGTTCAAACTAAATTGTTCCCACAAACAGAAGGACAGATCACAAAATGACTCAACAGGTCAACAGGACTGATTAAGCTCCTACTGTATGCAATGGACCACATACAGATAAAAGTATCCCTATCTTCAGTAATAAATTCAATGTAGGGGCGCCTGGGTGGCTCAGTTGTTAAGCGTCTGCCTTCAGCTCGGCTCATGATCCCTGAGTCTCGTGATCGAGCCCCGCGTTGGGCTCCCTGCTTGGCAGGAAGTGTTCTTCTCCCTCTCTCACTCCCCCTGCTTGTGTTCCCTCTCGAGCTGAGTTTCTCTATGTCAAATGAATAAATAAAATCTTTTAAGGGGCATATAGGTGGCTCAGTCGGTTGAGCGACTGCCTTTGGCTCAGGTCATGATCCCGGAGACCTAGGATCGAGCCCCACATCGGGCTCCCTGCTCTGCGGGAAGCCCGTTTCTCCCTCTCTCACTCCCCCTGCTTGTGTTCCCTCTCTGGCTGTGTTTCTGTCAAATAAGCAAATAAATAAATAAATAATCTTTTATAAAAAGAAAAAGTAGATGAAGATATATCTTCAACTTGTGAAAAATGCTGCAAAAATTATCTTTACACAAAGATTTACACACACACATACTCACCATCTATAGATTGGAGGAAAAGTCTAAATTCAACCTTCCAGGGCTCTTTCAGTTATAGAAACATATTTAAACAATTTAAAAAAAGGAATATTATTATTTTTTCTCTGGAGATCAGGATTTCTCAAAAACATAATCTACGAACTGTTGGAAGGAATCAACAGTAATGACTTTCAGCTGAAATAGAGACAATGAGTGGTAGGAACCTCAGAACAGTCTACGTCACTAAAACATGGAATATTTAGGCCATAATAATCATTAAAACCTTGGCTGGTATGTATACAGACTTTTAACAAGAAAGCCCTCTGCTACTTAAAATTCTACACATTGCTCAGAATTTTCTCGATATTGGCAATGAGAGCAGGAGAGTTCCTCCACGTTGAATTAGCTTCCTGCAGGGTCCTATGTGACGCTTCCTGGGGACGACTTCATTGGGCGGTTATAAGCATTAAATCACAAAAGGTGTCCCAGCAGTTATCGCTCTGGTGACCGGGTAGCCACCTTGGGGAAAAACGAAGTATTCTTTGATAACACTCTCCACCATTCCCTCTTTAACGCATTCAAATGTTTATATAAACATAGTCTTGTTTTACAAGAATGTGTACGAAATACTGCAAAACAATGCTTTAATTATACACGAACAAATTTCTCGCAATCCAAATTTAAATTTAATAAACCTGCACATCACATAACGGATATGAAATGACAGCCAGGGGTATAAAGCCCATATGGTTAATATTTTATTAATTTCAGAAATCATAATGGGAAGAAAAATTTCTTCCTGAATGTGGTGTCCCCTTTTAGCCTTCCAATCCCTGAAGTGCCAATCCCTTTGTTGGATATTAATGTGAATTAATGTTAATGATCACATCTTCAAACACTGACAAACTGGTACCAAAAAAGAAAATCTACCTTACAGAAAACTAATGTAAACGAATCATTTTTAGTTTCTTTTCCTGCATCCTTGCATTATTACAAAGCGGATCACCTGTTACACGGTGGTAAAATGCCAACCTCTCACTTTTGCAGGAGCAGTCTTCACACAACGGGATCCACCATGCAGACAGTGGCTTGCTGAAGTTTTTTAGGAGAACAAGATCAATAGTGAATAGATGACCCACGAGGCTTACATCAATCTGAATGCTGAAACACACAGAGCTATGTGTTTTTTAACTGACACTACATAGCACACGGGAGTTCCCATTGTCTGCACATCTCTCGTGTCCAAGTCCAACTTCTGTCCTTTGTTTATGCACGCAAGCACATCTATGGACAGGAAAACGAGGCCACTTGAGACCATCCTAAAACTCCGGATTCAAACCAGATCTCTGCACACCAACACTGTAATCCGGCGTTAACGGCTTCACGTAAACGGCTTTCACTGGTAGTTAAGTTATTCCTACAAGTCACAGCTCCCTGTAAAAGGAATGTATTCTAATAAGCGCTGACGGTATTTTATTTGCCACTTTGAAGAAGGCAAGTACATCAGTACATGCCTATTTGCTGTGATGCACTGTTGTGGGATGTGGGGGGGATCACAGAACGCTTTCTGCCAGCTCCTGGATGGCACGCGGTCCGTCGGGGCAAGAGCAGCAGGGAATGCCTCCCGTGGTGACACACAGATTCAGGGGCGCTGTCCGAAGGAGCCACCTCCTACCACCATGCTTGTGTGCTCCTTACTTAACACCACCCCCTTCACATCCTGCACCCAGATTTGGCAAACTCTGAGTCCCTCGCCTTCCCCACACCTGCCTCCCTCTGACTGCCCCCCGTCCCCCTCTGCAACTTGAGTGACCAGGCTTATTACCACAGCGTAAAGAAGAAGAATGAGCCAAACCATCCCCTTTAGGTCTCAGAACCACCCAACCTTGTATAACTACCCCCCCAGCCCTTGAACTCTCCTTTCTGACCAGTCAATCCCCTATTTCTCTGCTCCCCTCAAAAACCAAACATAAGCAATGAAGTCACTATCCCACCCACTCAACTTCCTTCCCCACGAGGACCAAGCCACCCACTGAATAGCACTACCCATGCCTTCCTCCCTGAAACAAAGTCCTCTCTGGACTTCCAGAGAAAGTGGGATTTTCTTTCTTCCTTCTCTAGGCACACCTTCTCTGCCTGTCCCCTTTAACTTCCAATGATTCGGGGTTACTTACAAACTGGTCTTGGGCTGTCTCGCTTCTGCTCTCACTCTGTGGTCCTCCTATGAACAATTTCATGGACAGTGATGCTACAGACCAGATCCCTCTTCTGAGCCTTGGGATCAGAGAGCCCACTGCCTGTTTCATAAATGTCCCTGGGTGTCTGGAAGTCCTCTCATACCTGTTATCTATAAAAGTCAAACTTTGATCTTTCAAAATACTTTGATTTGTAGGAGCTCTTTATTTATGTTAGGTATTAATTCTTTGTTAGATATCGCACAGCTCGTGACCTTGAATATTATATTCAACACAAGCCTTTTAAAACAAGCCATGAGATCATTTCATGCAGCCAATGAATCTCAGAGTAAATTCCAAACTCCCCCAACCCATCCTGATGTCCTGCGGGACCGGGCCCCTCCCTACTATTCCTCCCTTAGCTCTCTGCACTGGTTCTCTCTAAACTCTTCCCCTCCAGCAGCCTCATTACTGGTCTAGATATCCTCAACACTTCTCCACTGTGTCCTCAACCATCACTTCCCTCCTAACCTCCCTAACCTCCAGGATCAGTTATTCCCTCCTGGAGTCCCAGAGTCATTCCGTTCATAGCCTGAACACATCGTATAATTAATTACGCAGTTGTACTCAATCTGCCTCCAGCCACGCCCCTTGCCTTCCGACTCTGTGCCCAGGACCCATAACAAACGCACATAGCAGGTGTCTCGTACATTTCTGTCACGGGAGGAAGGACAGACAGATCCGACGGCTCCACATCTCGTGTCTGTTTTATTAATCTTCTGTTGAAACACAACTTGTTGGATTCAGATGAAGAACCACTGTTACCATGGATATTTACAAAGGCCTTTCAATAAAATACAATTTAACTCAAGAGCACAGCACGAGCATTCACAAATGAACTCCCGCTTCCTTCCGTTGCCTGGCTTGTGACAGCTTACACGTGATACAAGGAGTCATTTCCGATGATTACGGCTGCAGCACGTCGAACCCAGAAAGCCAGAGATCCATCCATTTAGTTGCATTGGCATCATAAACGTCCTAGGAGTGGGATAGACATTCAGTATTTCTCTGGAGTTCTCCTTCTGAAGGACTACGCAGGACAGTCCCATTAGGCAACACTGACACTGTTCATTTCAGACGAGAGCATCACCCAGAGATGAAGGAAATGCAAGGTACTACACATCCTTGAGGGGTCAACGGCTTCTCTGAAGCTCTCTAAGGTTCCTAAAAACCTCCTAATGCTATAAACAACCAAGATTTACAAAACAAAAGCCAAAAAGATAAAAACAACCTATGGTACTCTCAGTGGGTAACTCACATTACTCAATATCAAATCTTTAAGAGCCTAGAGGATGAATGGCCCCTAAGACTATTAGGAGAAAGTTAAAATCTCATCACTGATCTCTGGTTACAGATTTTTATCCAATACAACATGGGATTTCTCCCATTCTAGCACATTCTCTCTGATTCTTCTCTGGCTGCCAATATCTCATCTTACAGGTATTTCTGCTATAGCTTTAAACATGTTTCTGCTTTTAAAAGAATACCCTTCCAAAGAATCAGAGACCTATTTTTCTCTCCACTAAGAAAAACTTCCTACAGGTCTTTTATTAGCTCACTCTGCAGAGAAACTGTCAAGACCAAATTGACATATCACAAAGGTCCAGGGCTCCAAGTTCAATGGAATAAGACGCTTTCTTGTTAAAGATTTTATTCTCACAGGTCTCTCTCTCACACATACCTGACTTATTTCTTTCTGTGAAGTTACTTTCTTTGTTGCAGCAAAACAGCTTCAATTCAAAAATTTCCCTTAGGTGTAAGTTTTGAAAAGAAAGAAAAAACAAGCTTGCATAAAATTTACATTAACGTGCCCTCTGTATACATCTAATTACATGAGTCAGCCTATTTTTTAACGGTTTTCACAGTTGCTATCTGTAACGGCTTATTTTATGTGTGATTGTGCCTGGGACACAAGTGCCCAGATATTTGATCAAATATGATTCCAGATTTTTCTGTGAGGATATTTTTGGATGAAATTTGCACTGAGATCAGTGAACTCTGAGTGAAGCTGACTGCTCTCCCCAGTGTGAGTGAGATTCATTGAATCGGGAAGGGTTGAATAGAACAAAAGACTGACCTCCCTAGGGCACAAAAAAATTATGATGAAATCAAAGAAGTGAATAAAGAGATAGTCCATGTTCATGGATAGGGAGGCTCAATATTGTCAAGATGTCAGTTTTTCCCATCTTGCTCTACAGATTCACTGCAATTCACAATCCCAGCAACTTATTCTGTAGATATTAGCAAAATGATTCTAAAGTTTTTACGAAAAGGAAAAAAAATCCAGAACAGTCAAGACAATACTGAAGGAGAATAAAGTTGGAGGACTGACACTACCTGACTTCAAGATCTACTATAAAAGCCATAGGAAAGCCATAGTAACCCAGACAGTGAGATGTTGATGAAAGAGTGAACATACAGATCAGTGGAACAAGAGCGCCCAAAACAGACACACATATATTCAGTCACCTGATTTTCGACAAAAGAGTGAAGGCAATGAATTAGAGCAAAGATAGTTTCTCTTCAATAAATGGTGCTGAAACAAAAGGACATCCACATGCAAAAAAAAAAAAAAAATGAACTTAGACACAGACTTTGCAATTACAAATTTAAAAAATTATCCTTCACAAAAATCAGTTCGAAACAGATCATAAACCTAAACGTAAAATGTAATCCTTTAATCCTCTAATCCTGCTAACTCCTAGACATAGCATAAGAGAGAACCTAGATGATCTTGGGAATAGCAATGCATTTTTAGATGCAACCGAAAGACCCAATGCATGAAAGAAACAAATAAGCTGGCCCTCATTAAAATGGAAATCTTTGGCTCTGCAAAATACGTTGTCAAGAGAATGAGAAGACAAGCCATAAGAGTAGGAGAAAATATTTATAAAAGACACATCTGATAAAGGACTGCTATCCAAAATATATAAGGTACTCTTAAAACCCAACAATCAGATAACAAACCTGATTATAAAATGGGCTGACCACCTGAGCAGATACCTCATCAGAAAAGATGTACAGATGGGAAATGGCATATGACAAAATGTTCAGGGAAATGCAAATTAAAACAAGAATGCGATACCAAGATACACCTTTAGAATGGCAAAAATCCAGACCACTGACAACCCCAAACACTGAGAACAATGTGGAGCAAGAGGAACTCTCGTTCGCTGCTAGTCGAAGTGCAAAATGGTGTAGCCACTTGGGAAGACATCCTGGTGGCTTCTTATAAAACAAAACATACTCCTGCCATACGATCCAGCAATTATATTCCTTGGTATTCCTCCTCTCTCTGCCTGCCTCTCTGCCTGCTTGTGATCTTTCTCTGTCAAACAAATAAATAAAATCTTTAAAATATTAAAAAAGAACCCTGACCAATGCATTATCTTATCACCATCCTAAAGGGTGGGCAGACCAAAAGGAAAGAACAAAAACACTCACAGAAAAGGGAAAAATGATAATGAATCAATCGTTAGACGTTCTTGCAGGTGGTATCTTCCAGAAGCCCAAGATTCCCGGATACCCAGGAACTGAAAACACATCCACGCAAAAACCTGCACACAAATGTTTACAGCAACTTTGCTCATGATGGCCAAAACTTGGAAGCGACCAAGATATTGTCCAGTAGATCAATGGATAAACAAACTGCGGTCCATCTGGACAATGGAATACCATGCAGCAAAAAAAGACATGTGCTATCAAGCAACAGATAGACATGGAAGAACTTTCAATGGACACGACAAGTGAAAGCAGCCAATGTGAAAAGGCTCCCTATGGTGTGATGCCGACTCTATGACCATCTGAACAAGCACAATGATGGAGGAAACAAATCAATGCCTGCCAGGATTGCCGGGAAGGGGTGCACAGGTGGCATACAGACCAATTTCAGGGCACTGAAACTACTCAGTATGATCACAATAATGATGGAATGTACAATAGCAAGGGGAACCTTACCACAAAACGCCAACTCTGGATGCTGAGAGTGTGTCAGTGTAGGCTCACCAATTATAACAATGGTCCTCCTCTGCCTGGGGATGTTTATAATGGGTGAGGCTGGGCACGCATGGAGGCAGGGGTAGGGCACTCTGTACATTCCCCTCAATTTTGCTGTGAACCTTAACCTTCTCTAAAAGGTTTCAATCTTAAAGAAAAGAGAGAAGATTCTCCAGCAGACTGTCTTCAGACTTTATCTGCAACACAGGCTCCTTTCAGTTCTTCAGCGGACCATCTTTGGTCTGCAATGTCTTCCCGAGTCTCCTCCTTCAGGAGTCTAGACTCCCCATGTCTCCATAACTGTGTGAGCCGATCCCTTAAAATAAATCTCTTCTTATAGCTGTATACATGTCATATGGGTTCTTTTTCTCTGAAGAACCCCGATGGGCACCTGGGTGGCTCAGTGGGTTAAAGCCTCTGCCTTTGGATCAGGTCATGACCTCAGGGTCCTGGGATCGAGGCCCACGTTGGGCTCTCTGCTCAGCAAGGAGCCTGCTTTCTCCTCTCTCTGCCTGCCTCTCTGCCTGCTCGTGATCTCTCTCTGTCAAATAAATAAATAAAATCTTAAAAATAAAAAAAAAGAACCCCAACCAATGCATTATCTTATCACCATCCTAAAGGGTGGGCAGACCAAAAGGAAAGAACAAAAACACTTGTAGAAAAGGGGAAAATTGGGACGCCTGGGTGGCTCAGTTGGTTAAGCCACTGCCTTCGGCTCAGGTCATGATCCCGGAGACCCGGGATCGAGTCCCACATCGGGCTCCCTGCTCGGCGGGAAGCCTGCTTCTCCCTCTCTCGCTCCCCCTGCTTGTGTTCCCTCTCTCACTGTGTTTCTCTCTGTCAAATAAATAAAATCTTTAAAATAATAAAAAAAAAATAAAAAAAAAAAGAAAAGGGGAAAATGATAATGAATCAATCGTTAGACCTTCTTGCAGGTGGTATCTTCCAGAAGCCCAAGATTACCTGATACCCACCAAGGAAGCCAAGCCACACGGGAAATGAGAGGCTCTAGATGGTGCTGAGTGGAATCCCAGCTGCACCCTATTTTGCTGTGTGACATCAGAAAATGACCCAGCCTCTCTGGTCAGGTTCCCTTACCCGTGAAAAGCAGTCTCCTCACAGTACTCACCTGGGAGAGCCTTACAACCAGGAAGTTTGAGAACTCTCATAAAGCACTTGTCACAGGTCTTGGCAGGAGTTAAGTGCTAAATAAAGGATGTGTAGGGGAGGAGGAAGAAGAGGCCTGGGGGTGAAGGAGGAGGGTCAAATGCACCTTCAGGAGGCAGGCCTGTTGGTAATAGGACCACGCCCACTCTGATGGGCTGTTTGCAGGGAAACAAACCAATTTTTTTTTTTTTTTTTTTCAAACCAATTTTTAAAAACTGATTCATGGGGGCATCTGGGTGGCTCAGTTGGTTAAGCGACCGCCTTCGGCTCAGGTCATGATCCCAGAGACCCCGGATCGAGTCCCACATCGGGATCCCTACTCGGCGGGAAGCCTGCTTCTCCCTCTCTCACTCCCCCTGCTTGTGTTCCCTCTCTGGCTGTGTTTCTCTCTGTCAAATAAATAAAATCTTTAAAAAAAAAAAGAAAACTGATTCATGAAGGAGATTTTCGTTTAGAAGTTACATTTTTAAATTTTGAAACTGAAAATAGACAATGACAAAAGATCATATAATTGCTTCAAATACAAACAGAAAATTGAATTCAATTTTAAATCCAGTATGATTTTGGAGTTCTCACGGGCTTGACAACTATCACAAGCACCGTCCAGGAACCAAAGGCTGTGACCTTGTTAAGAGGATACAGTGGAAGGCGGCACACCCCGCCCCGCACACACCCCACCATGTCCACACTCGCATTTTAGTCCAGCAGTTCAGTTCATCCTAAGGGAGTTTGGCAGGTCTGGGGTTGCTCGTGAGGCTGTTGGTTGCACACCCTGCATCCAAAGGCCCTTACTCACAATAACCTAAAGTCTGCTTTCACCACGTGACCGTCAGAGTTTTGCTTCAGGAAATAATCAGAGCTCCAAGACACCCGAGCGATCAAGTCTCTGTTAACCTAGCAGCCATCCTCTTCCAGAAGTTTTACAGGAACTAGACAATAAACATCCTCACTGCCCGTGGCTTCTACTAGTCTTACTCCAGAGCCAGAACATTATGTTTCTGAACATAATTATCACCTTCCTGAAGCACCCCCAAAAGACAAGCTGGAGATTCAGACCCTCCCTTTGCCTCTGACTTGAATCTAACTTATGTTTGGTTTTTCCATCTCTTCGACCATCATGCTTAGACTGCTGGGAGTTTCTCTTAACCATGCCTCATGAAATAGACCAAACAGCGAGGTCAATTTCCTAATCCCAGACAGGCCCATTCCTACAGTTTCATTTTGAGCCCTTATTATATCCCCTATAGCAAAGATTCTTAACTTGCAGCCCATAAAATCAAAAACGAAATTGTGAGTAAGCATGTGTGTGTTGATGGCCCCTGCCAAGAGGTTCCATTGATTCCATCAGATTCTCAAAGAACTCTAGGACCCCAAAAGGATTAAGAATGACTACAGGAAAAAATACTCTTAAAATGTGGCTATGATGTAAGTCACTGGACAAGAAGAGTGTTGAGGATGACATACTCTATCTTCCAAAAGAGAGGCAATTGATCTATCCTCCCTCCCCAGCCCAACAGGCATGAGGCTCAGCAATTGTGATTCTAAAACATCTCCTGAGTCTTCGTTAAGTACCAAATGCATTTACACAGAGCAGCTTCTCAGTTAGTGCTTCCAAAAAACCAGTGAACCAGTTATTCTCATCCCCATTCAACAAGTAACACTCAAAGCAACGAGGCGGACCTAAGATCCGTAGCAAATACATTAAAGAGCGCATTTGCAGCAGACAGCCTTCTCTCCATTTACATGCTATGTATAAAATGTCCATTTTAGAATAACTCTTCCAAACACATGTGTTGTATCATTAAGAGAATAAAACAGATGCAAAACACAAATTATTTCAGAAGTCTAGGACATAAACACGATTATTCAAAAGAACCTTGGATTCTGAGTCATATTTCTCAAAACTCCTTCTTTGGGTCTGCTTTAAAAGATTTAGAGTGCCTGATAAGTCAACTTTAAAACAATGATTTAAAACAAAAGTTCGCATTTACCCCAACAACCACACCTCATGAAATGTTATTGCCCTTAGAATGAAATATTGAAAAAGAGTAATACTTTGGCAAAACACACAACCGAAGATTACTTTCTTTATGTGCAAATCTGATCAACATGCTAATTACAGTGATTAAAGACATCTTTAATCATACCTCATTGAAAGTGTGTTAGCGCTGAATACAAAGCAAAGCATGAGAAACGGAATGATTCTATCAGTAAGCATCCAACACAAGATCCAACATATTTAGGACATGCAGTGAAATCCCTCTTGTTAAATGTAGGTGAGGAAGATGAGAGTATGTTCTTCAAGAGAAGAGGCACGTTTCACACATAATCGGGTCCAAGCGTAAAGACCGAGGCGACCTACCACTGATGAAAAAATCCTACCAGTCATGGCCCCAAATGTGATTCAATTCTTTAAACCTGCCATTTTTGTGACTACTAATGAAACTTGAACTCTCCTCTACCACCATGTCCTCTAGGCACACTGAATTACCCCAAAGCAGACTTCTTCATAAAACACAGACCCTAGAATATGCTCTCTTACCAACAGGATTTATTATGTAGTTATAAATCCTTTCCATCATTACGTTACATGAGGACATTTTTATTGACTACATATTTTTTAAATATGCTAGTGAAAAATTATTAGTGACATAAGTTGCTTTTTTCCCCCCTAATCAAAACACAGGGCACCTGGCTCAGTCGGTTAAACATCTGCCTTCAGTTCAGGTCATGATCCCAGGGTCCTGGGATCAGGTCCTGAGTTGGGCTCCCTGCTCAGTGGGGAGTCTGCTTCTCCCTCTCCCTCTGCCCCTCCCTCCACCTGTCCTCTCTCTCTCTCATTCTCTCTCTCTCAAAAACATAAAATCTTTAAAAATAAGAAATTTTAAAAATTAAAAATCAAAACACATTTTGCATATGTAAATTACAACAGTCACTAGCAATTCAAAATCACGGGATGGAATGATGTCTACGATATAGGTCTGCAAACTAGAGACCAACCCCAACATAATCTCACTCTTTCACACATTTCTTCCCTTAGGAACTTTTTTGCTCTGACAACTCTATATGGCACAATTCACAGATCGATTTCTCACCTGTCAAAGCCAAGGTCAACGGCTGTTAACAGGTGGGCGAGTGCAACTGTTTGAAAGCAAGTGTGGCAATACCACGACCCAGGTGGGGCCAGACCTGCGGGCCACAAAGACAGACTGGGAGAGATGAAGCAGTCAGGAGGCTAAGATCACCAGGGATCCCCAGACTGCCAAATCCCAAGCTCAATTCTCAGTCCTCTGCTTACCTGACATAATGAACAGCGTCCCACAGGTCTGATCATTCCCCTTTCCTCCTTATAAACATTCTTCTCTTATAGATTCAGTTTTCAGGTCTCCCCAAAATTATCTTGAAATCCTAACCCCCAATGTGACAGTATTTGAGGGTGGGGCCTTTAAGCAGGGATTAGGTCGTGAAGGGAGAGCCCTCACGAATGGGATCGGTGCCCTTATAAAAGAGACCCCCAGAGAGCTCCCACACCCTTCCCACCAAGCGGATTTGCAAGAAGAAGCTAGCTGTCTGCAACCCAGCACCCACGCAGGCCAGCCCCGATCTCAGAACTCCAGCCTCCAAATCCGTGAGGAACACATTTCTGTTCAACGCCCGGGGTGCGCCGATACGGCCGTGGGCTGACCGGGACACTTGGCCTCGGAGCCACCAAGCTCTCCCGGCTTACCCTACTGGGCCTCATCCTCGCTGTCCTTTGCTGTTGCTTCTCATCGGACCGACCTCTGGACCGTCCCAGAACCCGGTCCTAGGACATCCTCTCCACCCGCACTCACCCCCCCACGGACGTCATCCAGGCTCATGGCCCGAGACGCCAACTGTATGCCCCCAGCATCCAGTCCCCACGCAGCTCAGGACTGCTCCCCGGACCCCAGACACACGCCCACCGTCCACCCTGGCAAATCCGCTGACACCGCGACACAACACGGCCGAGCACAGCCTGCTTGCTCCCAGGGGGTCCCCAGACTCTGGGGTAAGAGTGCCTCCGCAGGTGCTCAGGCTGACGGCTCCGGAACCGGCCCTGGCTCGGACATGCCCTCTCTCCTCTCCTCCCACCGCATCCTCCGTCCCCTGCCGCACACACAGGCACACATCCCATCCCGTCCTTCGGCAAAACCCCGGCAGGTCCCCCCATCAGAATACGCCCAGAATCCAATCTCTCTGCTCCAAACCCACATCAGCGCCCCGTACAGCCCCCGCTGTCCCCTGCCTGGATTACTGCGGCCACGGAGCAGCCAGAACAATCCATTTAGAACACACTTCCTGACTGGGTTACTCTGCTATTCCAAATCCTCTGATGAAGAAAAGCTGAAATCTTTACCACAGCCCACGTGGCACTACTGGCTACAGCTCTGATCTGCCCCCGACTGCTCTCCTGCCCCACTCTGCAGCCTCCGAGGCTCTCCTCCAGGACATCCAGGATGCTCCTGCCCCAGGACACTTGCATGTACTGTTCCCACTGCCCAGAACACTCTTCTCCCCAGATATATGCAAGGCTTAGTCCTTCACTTCATTCAGATCTCTACTCAGTTGTCATTTTACTTAAGAGGACTGAATAAATATCTGCTACATCTCATTGTTTAAAAATAATTGTTACTAGCAAAACTTCACTTTTACAAACATTCAATCTCACATAATTGATAGGAGAAGTTCAGGGACCCCTTAGGCTCCATCAAAGTTAACTAGCATCTCAGTCATACCCTCCCTCTCTCCCAAGAGTCCTCACCCCTGCTCTTTCTGAGGCTGCCCAATGAGCGGGAATATGACGAAGTAGCTCTACTTTACTTATTTTGTCCTGTTCAGGAAAAAAATTTACTTATTTAAGATTGTTTTCAGAATCAAGCCAAGGGGACCTCCTGGATGGCTCAGTCAGTTAAGCATCTCCCCTTGGCTCAGGTCACGAGCCCCTATCAGGCTCCCTGCTCAGTGGGGAGTCTGCATCTCCTCCTCCTGCTTCGCCCTGGTCCTGCTCTCTCTCTGTCCTCTCTGTCCCTGTTTCTCTCTCTTTCTCTGTCAAATAAATAAAATCTTAAATAAAAAAAGAAAGAAAGAAAGAATCAGGCTGAGGGTAGAGGGTTTCAAGACTGAGCCTAGTATAGTTACATGGATGAAAACCTCCACTGGCCACAAGGAATAGGGGGAAAAAAGGGGGTGGGGTGGAGAGAACACTAGAGATTTAGTTCCCAGGAGACAGCTCCAAGTCAGAAAATATATGGTCAACCCGAAAATAACGCCTCCACACACGCTCCTTCTTCTACTCATGCAGGTGAAATAGTTCAATAATAAACTCAGTGCCTACAGTTTGAATTAGGGTTCAAGATTTAATACGACCCGAGTCATAGTACTTCCTTCCATAGGAATGCGGTGGGCACTGATCGCCATTGGTTAGGCAGGCACAGGTGCAGTAGCTGAGTAGGACCTCACAGGGCCAGCGCTGGCCATGACGGGACCTCGACCCCGACGTCACCCACATGAAGGTCCTGAATAGGATGAAACAGGAGTTTCAGTGACTATTCCAAAAACAGACACACGCAGGCCATTAGCTGGCTTGGCTTTTGTTGCTTTGACAAAAAAAGTCTAAGCAAAGTGATTAATTATAAGGAACAGTCCATAATTTCTGGAATCATGAATCAAAACCATCTACAACTTGTAATTAAAAAATTAAAACCTGTCCAGAAAGAACCAAAATTAAGGCCTGCCTTTCCTTCTCCAGTGAAGGAGAGCTGGTGCCTGACAATGGACGCACCTGCTAGGAGGTAGGAGCAGCACGGGGAGGAGGGACATTTTCGTGCGTATCTGATCTTCCCCCTTTCTCTCTGTCATGATCCTCAGTAACTGAACAGGAAAATTTCAAATAAGTCCCTGAGGGTTCGTCTTCTGGTGCTTCAAACAAACCAAACAAAAATGCTAGGGTACCACATGACAAAATACTTCAATTTTGCAAAAGGATGAGACTATGTAAAAAAAAAAAAAAATAGGCTGCTTCTGTAGCTGTGGGTAACTCATTCTGAGTGCTCACTGTAAATTCTGCCTGCCTTATTACAAGAACAGAACTCACATGGGTTATTGCATGTGGCAGTTCTTGAAAAAAATCAGCTGTAAAGAGAGCCTGGACAAATTTCCTGAATTTTCTCCTATCAACTATGTGAGATCAAATCCTGTTTGTAAAAATGAAGTTTTACTAGTAATGATTATTTTTAAGCAATGAAATATAACAGATATTAACTTAAACGGTTTTCTTCCTGTTATCAAGACGACCGTATCAGATGAGATTTATAGCTGTTTAACAAAACAAAAACTATCACATCAACCTTGGAAGCAACAATTCATCAATTTATGCCAGGCAAATAATTCATACCAGATGAGTAGAGAGGAATGAATGTCCTGCTCATTTTGCAACCATTATTCCTTCCATAGGGAGAAGTTCACATACTTTGAGATTTTAAAAGTGGGAGTTCATAAAGCAATAGGACCTTATTTAGACGGTTACTCTCACCACAGCCTGAAATTGACTTACCAAAAATTAAAAGCCCTTGCTGATTTTTGCCACTTTAGCCGGTATTTCAATAATCCCAATACAACAAACTCCTGGGATTTATTTTTTTTTTAAGATTTTATTTATTTATTTATTTGAAAGTGAGAGAGAGAGAATGATCTGGGGGCCGGGGGGTGGCAGGGCAGCAGAGGGAGAGAGAGAAGCAGGCTTCCCACCGAGGGACTAAACCCCACGACCCTGGAATCATAACCTGAGCTGAACGCTTAATGACTGAGCCACCCAGGCACCTCTAACCGCTGAGATTTAAAACCAGTCCCAAATGGCATTAATGTGGAAACATGCCTCTTCTAGTGACCATTCCTAGTTACCAATCTTCTTCTTTTTTAGAATATTTTTTCAGGAATCAAAAGAGAAAAGGGATCTTTTTACTGCCATCATCTTCGGGTGATTTTATGAGTGGCTATATAAACACAAGCCCGGAGAAGAGCTGGACAGGGGCCCATCCTATCTGACCACAGTAGAAGAAGTAAGATTACACAGGAATGCAGAAGGTCGGAACCATGACATTCTTCCCTCATCTTGGCTCTCTTCTCTCCATGTTAGTAAGGGTCCTGCCTGCACCAACAGAAAGTGCTGGAGAATCACGGGCAGATGGCCATCAGTGGTGTCTCCTGCCACCATAGGTGGGGCCACACAGCGGCTCTTCCACAGCGGACGGTCCATGAGCAGAAGGCACGCAAGCACATCACTCAGTAAAGGACCTGGTTTCTCTTTGAGAGTTACAGGGAGCCCCAAACTTACAAACTGGTTTTGCATAGTGTCTATTAATAAATCACTAATGCACTCTGAGTAATAGCCATGAGATGGAGAGCAATGGCTTACCGGGGCCATGGAAGAGCCTACCTCTACAAAAGCCACTGAATAGCTCCTGAACTATGCCTACATATCATGTAAGCGCCAGCCACCATTAAGAACACTGAGTTAAAAATAGAGCTGGGGTGCCTTGTGGCTCAGTCCTTAAGCATCTGCCTTCAGCTCAGGTCATGATCCCAGAGTCCTGGGATCGAGCCCCGCATCAGGCTCCCTGCTCAGCGGGAAGCCTGCTTCTCCCTCTCTAACTCCCCCTGCTTGTGTTCCCTCTCTTGCTGTGTCTCTCTCTGTCAAATAAATAAATAAAATATTTTAAAAATAAGTAAATAGGGCACCTGGGTGGCTCAGTCATTAAGCGTCTGCCTTCCGCTCAGGTCATGATCCCGGAGACCCAGGATGGAGCCCCGTTATCAGGCTTCCTGCTCTACGGGAAGCCTGCTTCTCCCTCTCTCACTCCCCTTGCTTGTGTTCCCTCTCTAGCTGTGTTTCTCTGTCAAATAAATAAAATCTTTTAAAAAATGAGTAAATAAATAAATAATAAAATAAAAATAGAACTGCCCTATGACCCTGCAATTGCACTGTTGGGTATTTACCCCCAAAGATACAACCATAGTGAAAAGAAGGGCCATACGCACCCCAATGTTCATAACAGCAATGTCCACTATGGCCAAAGTGTGGAAAGAACCGGATGCCCTTCAAGAGACAAATGGATAAAGAAGATGTGGTCTATATATGCAATGGAATATTACTCAGCCATCAGAAAGGATGAATGCTCACCATTTGCATTGACATGGAGGAGATTACGCTCAGTGAAATAAGTCAAGAGAAAGTCAATTATGTGGTTTCACTTACTTGTGGAACATAAGGAATAGCATGGAGGACATTAGGAGAAGGAAGGGAAAACTAAAAGGGGGAAATCAGAGGGAGAGAAGAACCATGAGAGACTGTGGACTCGGGGAAACTAAGTGTTTTAGAGGGAAGGGGGGTAGAGGGGTGGGTTGGGCTGGTGGTGGGTATTGAGGGCACGTATCCCATGGAACACTGGGTGTTGTACACAAAAAACAAATGATGGAATGCTACATCAAAGACTAATGATGTACGGTATGATGACTAACATAGCATAATAAGAATAATAATAAAAGAACACTGTAATTCCATGTACTCATGTCAAAAAAAAAACCTCCAGGAAGGAGAGGGATGGAGAAGCAAAAGGGAACCATTGCCAAGGGCTTCCCAGTCATCGAAACACATGATTCTCAGTAGAGTCTAAAAGAAAATGGCCTTCACTATTTCTCATATTTGATACTTTCCATTTATTTACTAGACTGCAAGTAAACCAGATCAACTTAAAACTGATGCATTTCCCAACTGACTTTGAAAGCCTGTGTACATAGATTAAAAGTTGGCATTTTCATAGAAGGGCACAAGAACTTTTATTAAAACATACTTATATTTTAATGTTATAAAGTTGCAAATTATGAACAATGAGGGTCAACAAGAAGCCAGTAAAAGCACGTAAGTCGATGACAATGTCACGAGGCAAGGCTAAGGTGAGACGTGCACAGCGGTCACCGTGGAGCAGGGCAGTGAACTAGGGCTCCAAGCCCACATCCTTCCCCCTCACCGGCATTTTCACCACTGTCAAATCAAGAATGATTTGTATGCCTTTAAATGGTTGGGAAAATCAATAGTTCGTGACATATGAAAAGTACATGAAATTCAAACATGAGTGTCCACCAGTTAGGTGTCCTATGGGACATGGTCACGCCCATGC
>PITA01024491.1:0-26155 GCA_004023965.1 Spilogale gracilis | reverse complement strand
ACGCCTGGGTGGCTCAGTTGGTTGAGCAACTGCCTTCGGCTCAGGTCATGATCCCGGAGACCCGGGATCGAGTCCCACATCGGGCTCCCTGCTCGGCAGGAAGCCTGCTTCTCCCTCTCTCACTCCCCCTGCTTGTGTTCCCTCTCTCGCTGTGTTTCTCGCTGTCAAATAAATAAAATCTTAAAAAAAAAAAAAAAAGAATAATCATATGGAAGCAAATGAAAATAAAAACACAACAGTCCAAAATCTTTGGGATGCAATAAAAGTGGTTCTAAGAGGAAAGTTTACAGCAATACAGATCTACCTGAAGAAGCAAGAAAAATCTCAAATAGATAACCTAGCCTCTCACCTAAAGGAGCTAGAAAAAGAAGAGCAAATGAAACCCCAAATGAGCAGAAGACTAGAACAGAAATAAATGATTAAGAAACTAAAAATTAAAAACATAATACAACAGATTAATGAAACCAAGAGCTGACTCTTTGAAAAGCTCAACAAATTTAATAAACCTCCAGCCAGACTTATCAAAAAAAAGTCCCAAATAAACAAAATCACAAATGAAAGGAAAAAAAAAGCCATCACAACAGAAACAAAAAATTATAAGAGAATATCATGAAAAATTATAAGCCAACAAATTAGATAAACAAGAAATGAATGAATTCTTAGAAACATATAAGCTACCAAAACTGAAGAAGGAAAATATAGAAAATTTGAACAGACCAATTACCAGCAATGAAATTGAATCAATCATTAACAAAAAAACTCCCAACAAATAACAGTTCAAGACCAGTCAGCTTCACAGGCAAATTCTATAAAACATTTAAAGAAGAGTTAAAACCTATTATTCTCAAACTATTCCAAAAAATAAAAGAGGAACACTTCCAAATTCATTCTATGAAGCCAGTATTACCTTGATAACAAAACTAGATAGACACCCCCCCCCACAAAAAAAGAGAAAGAACTACAGGTTAATAACTTTGATGAAAATAGATGTAAAAATCCTCAACAAAATAGCAAAATGAATGGGTGGCTCAGATGGTTAAGCGTCTGCCTTTGGCTCAGATCATTATCCCCAGATTCTGGGATCAAGGTTCGCATTTGGCTCCCTGCTCAGGAATGTCTGCTTCTCCCTCTGCCTCTTCCCCCTGCTCACCCCCGATTCTGGGATCAAGGTTCACATTTGGCTCCCTGCTCAGGAATGTCTGCTTCTCCCTCTGCCTCTTCCCCCTGCTCATTCTCTCTCTCTCTCTCTCTCTCTCTCTCTCTCTCATGAATAAATAAAGATCTTAAAAAAGAAATCCAACAACACGTTAAAAAAAATCATTCATCATGATCAAGTGGGATTTATTCCCAGGATACAAAGGTGGTACAATCTTCACAAATCAATCAATATGATACATCACATAAATAAGAGGAAGGATAAAAACCATATGACCGCTTCAATAGATGCAGACAAAGCGTTTTACAAAGTGCAACATCCATTTATGATAAACACTCTCAACAAAGTAGGTCTAGAGGGAACATAGCTCAACATAATGAAGACCTTTATGAAAAACCTAAAGTGAACATACTCAATGGGGAAAAAAAAGAGCTGTCCCCCTGGGTCAGGAACAATACAAGGTTCTCCTCTGTCACCACTTTTATTCAACATAGTACTGGAAGTCCTAGCCACAGCAACCAAACAAAAAAGGCATCCAAATTGATAAGGAAGAAGTAAAACTTCTACTATTTGCAGATGACAGGATACTAAATACAGAAAACCTGAAAGACTCCACTAAAAATATACTTGAACTGATAAATGAATCCAGTAAACTTGCAGGACACAAAATCCATGTGCAGCAATCTGCTGCATTCCTATACACTAATAATGAAGCAGCAGAAAGAGAAATTAATAGTCCCAAGTACAACTACAGCAAAAATAATTAAATATCTTAGAATAAACTTAACCAAAGAGGTGAAAGACCCATACTCTGATGAAAGAAATTCAAGACAAGACAAAGAAATGGATAGACATTCCATGCCCACGGAATGGAAGAACAAATATTGTTAAAATATCTATATTAGCTACCCAAAGCAATCTACAGATTTAATACAATCCCTCCCAAAATACCTATAGCATTTTTCACAGAACTAGAACAAACAATCCTAAAATTTGTGCAGATTCATAAAAGACTCGGAGTAGTCAAAGCAATCTTGAAAAAGAAAAACAAAACAGAAAGTATCACAATTCCAGACTTTAAGTTATATTACAAAGCTGTCACATCTCAGTTTATATGTAACCACATTTTATAGGCCTTCTCCGGCACTCATATCTAAATTCATTTTTCCCTTTCCCAACAAACACACACGCTCCCTTAGCACCATGTTCCCGTCATAGTACTTATCATAACTTATAATTAGGCATCTATTTCTGTGTTTCTTGTCATTCTCCTCAGTAAGCCCAACGAACACATCTGTTTTTTTTTTTTTTTTTTTAAAGATTTTATTTATTTGACAGAGAGAAACACAGCCAGAGAGGGAACACAAGCAGGAGGAGTGAGAAAGGGAGAAGCAGGCTTCCCGCCGAGCAGGGAGCCCGATGTGGGACTCGATCCCGGGTCTCCGGGATCATGACCTGAGCCGAAGGCAGTTGCTTAACCAACTGAGCCACCCAGGCGCCCCAACACATCTGTTTTGTACTCCACTCTAACTGGCACATGAGAGGCCTTAGTAAGTTACCTTTGAATGACTGAATAACGATCTTATTCATTCCCATTGCTACAATTCTCTGCACTCCAGTCTGCCTCCAGAGTTCCAAATCCCTATTTCTAATAGCCTGCTGGACACGTCCATGTGAATGTCACATCACATTCAAATTCACCATGCTCCAAATTCAAGTCATATCCTACCATTTTATTTGCCTTACCTCATATTAATATCTCAAAACAGCATATATTGTAATGTTTTATTATTACTCACATATAAAAAGGTCTTATTTTCCTACTGGAGTTTGAAGTTACTGAAGGTTATAAATTATACTTGTGTGCATCTTCGTACTCCTCCTTCTATTGTTCAAAAGTTTGTATGAGTAAGTACTAAGAAAATATTTGCTGTTGGGTACTGTTTCCAAAAATCTAAAACCAAATGAATGATGATTTACCTTCCAGCCCCAGGCTCTGTCATTGCTATGGCACCAATATATTTCCCACTGGTCATCTGAGGGATGAAGCGCTTGATCTGTTCTTCTGAGCCGTAGTTTGCAATATAGGGCATGACAACATCAGAATGAACAGTAAAACCTGGGCCTGTACAATTCGAATATGCTCTTAAAGAGGAAAAAAAGAAGAAAATTTAAAGCACAAAATAATTGTTTTGTTCTGCTTTCAGTTTTTTTTGATTTTCAGTTAAACAACAACAAATAATAAACAACCAATTATTAAGTCTTATCACATTGTATGGTAATAGTCTGTATCTGCACAAACCTAGGAAGTTCCTGAAGATTTTCTCTCTTTGTTGTTATTAATCGGTTAATTTCTGGCTCTAGCACAATTAGGTACTCTAACCGAGCTCCATGAATACTTACCTAATGAATTAGAAGACAAAACATTTAACAGTATTAATCACCTACAATTGTATTATCCTAACATAGCAACTTTTTTCATTTTGGCAAATTACCTTTGCCATAACAATATATTCTAACATGGTTGCAGTCCCGGTGTGAATTAATACTTTCCCTTTTCTTTCTTTCTTTCTTTCTTTCTTTCTTTCTTTCTTTCTTTCTTTCTTTCTTTCTTTCTTTCTTTCTTTCCTTCCTTCCTTCCTTCCTTCCTTCCTTCCTTCCTTCCTTCCTTCCTTCCTTTCTTTCTTTCTTTCTTTTATTTATTTGACTTTATTCATTTATTTGAGAGAGAGAAACACAGCCAGAGAGAGAACACAGCAGGGGGAGTGAGAGAAGGAGAAGCAGACCTCCTGCCAAGCAGGGAGCCCAATGCTCCATCTCGAGACTCCGGGTCATGACCTGAGCTGAAGGCATTCACTTAACCAAGCCACCCAGGCGCCCCTATTTTTTTTTTTTAAATTATGCAGTTATGTAGGACATGAAAAAGTCCTTCTTTTAGGGGGGCCTGGGTGGCTCAGTCATTAGGTGTCTGCCTTCGGCTCAGGTCATGATCCCAGGGTCCTGGGATCAAGCTCCGCATTGGGCTCCCTGCTTGGTGGGAAGCCTGCTTCTCCCTCCCTCATTTTCCTGGCTTGTGTTCCTCTCTAGGTGTGTTTCACTCTGTCAAATAAATAAATAAAATCTTTTAAAAAAATCCTTCTTTTTAACACAGTTGTGAAATAATAATCTGAAATAGTTGTAAAATATTCAAAATTGTTTATGTAATAGAATTTACTTATTCATTGTCCTACTAACCAGATACTTAGATTGCTTTCATATTTGGGAGACTGTGATCTAAGATGACAATGATTTCTGTACACGGCTCCTTTTTTTTCTATAAAATTATTTCCTTAAGGTAAATTCCCCAAAGTGGCATCCTAGATCAAAAAGCAGAAATATTTTCAATTTTTTATATGTATTCACATTTGAATCTCCAAAGTATTGATTGCCCTTAAATGTCACTAATAGTATGAATATTTCATGTTCAACCTTGTCAGCAATGCACATTATGATTTTGAATTTTCATCGACTTTGCAAATACTCAAAATGATACCTCCAGGTTAATTTAATTTACATTTCATTGGTAATAAAGATGAACTTTCCTCATCTAAAAGAACCTATTTGAATTTTGTTTTGGTGACCTGTTGGTTAAAATCCTATGCCCCTTCATCAACTGAAATCTTTATTTCTTCTTATATTTTAAACCTTAGGTATATTTGATGGAAATTTTTTTCCACTGTTTTTTTTCCAAATAGCTTTCTAAGAGAAGAAAAGTAAACATGAAGCAGTTAAAAATGAAGGGATCTCTTTAATTTTCAACAGCACTTATTTTAACAATTTAAAAGGGTATTTTCCTATCTTCCAACATTAAAAAAAAATTCAAGAGTATATGAAGGGTTTATTCAGTCACACTTTACACAGTTCTCAATATTGTAAGATTAGAAAGCATAATTTATCATCCTCTCAGAAAAGTGAGCGGCGTGCTTAACAAACAAGACTCCACTTCCAATCTCTGCATACTTACTGCTCCTCGGAAACAATGACTGCCGAATAAAAGTCCCCACCAATGCCACCATGACGCTCTGCAATATTGACACCGAGCAGTCCTTGTTTTCCAGCTTTTTCCCAAAGCTCCCTACTCACTTCTCCAGCTTTCTCCCATCTGCAAACAGCAAACATTTTAAAATCAGAAAAAGTTTTCATATTATTTTAATGGTCATAATTTGAATTTATGAATGAGATTGTGAAGGAATGTTTCCTTAATTTGAGGTAATTGTTGTTGATATTGGCCATAACTTTCTATTTGCATCTGACTCTTGTCCTTTCTCCTCGTTTTCTTCCTTACTTCTTATCTGCCACTTCTCTCCTCCCTTGACTATTCACTGGAGCTGCAAATTACATTTACTGATATTCATGGGTACAATTTCTCTCAGCTGGTTGGGATTCTTAGGCTGGAATCTTAGTTGTGCCATACAGTCATGGGAATTTGTCCAACTGTCCTATAAAGGCAACTGCCCTCTGTATATTTCCTTAAAGCGCTGAACTTACCAGGATGAGCATATATAAAAGGTGACAAGAGCAGGCAATCCTAAGTTTAGGTAGGAACAACAGAAGAACAGAAACATCTTGTAGCTGAGCTGTCAAATGAACTGAAAAGATCAGATATTTTCCTAAGATTGTGCAAACTCTGCTTTTCTCCTTTAAAAAGGAGAATGGCATAATGAGGAAAGAGATGGCAAGTCAGAGATGAGGAATCTGAGAACTTTTGTTTTTTGTTTTTTTAGTAGTTAGATACAGTAAGTATGAGGTATATTTTTGAAGATACTGATTAAAGGTAAACACAGATGCCTCAAGAAATCATAAAAGAAAAGAGTATGATTATCATGTATGCTTTGATGTAATTATTGCCTCAAATACCTTGACAAATATTTTTGTCATTAACCTAAAATTTATCAACTTCCATCATTTTTACTTCAAATCTTCACCAAAAATTTTTCTGGAACAAAGTTTCAAATCCATAGAGCAGAAAACCAAAAAGATTCTCCTGGAGGAAGACTTTTTCCTATTTTCTTTCTTTCTTTCTTAAAGATATTTCTTTATTTATCTATTCAGAAGGAGTGTGTGCACATGTGAGTGGGGGTAGGGGCAGAGAGCGAGAGAGAATCTTAAGCAGGATCCATGCTCAGTGTGCAGCCTGACATGGGGCTTGACCCAAGGACGCTGAGCAGAAATCAAGAGTCTGATGCTTAACGGACTGAACTACCCAGGTGCCCTTGTTTTGTTTAAGAAAGTTGCTTTTCACCAAAGACCACTGATGACATCAAGTTTAGCTAATTTTGGTCATTTTTACTGAGAAAGCATCAATAAAATCTTAATGGAAGGTATTTAAATTTTTTTTTTTTTGAGAGAGAGAGACAGAGCATACAAGAGGTTGGGTGGGGGAGGAGGTTGATGGGGGAGAGAGACAGAGATTCTTTTTTTTTTTTTTTAAGATTTTATTTATTTGTTTATTTGACAGAGAGAAACACAGCAGGGGGAGCAAGAGAGGGAGAAGCAGGTTTCCCGCTGAGCAGGGAGCCTGATGTGGGGCTCGATCCTGGGTCTCCGGGATCATGACCTGAGCCGAAGGCAGTTGCTTAACCAACTGAGCCACCCAGGTGCCCCAAAGAGACAGAGATTCTTAAGCAGGCTCCAAGCTCAGTGCAGAGCCCAACGGGGGGGGGGGGGAGTTGGGGGAGGGCTTGATCCTGAGATCAAGACCTGAGCAGAAATCAAGAGTAGACTGCTCAACCCACTAAGCCAACTAGGTGGCCCCAACAGTGTTTCAAAAACATTTTAATTGTAGCAAAGTACTGGCAGTGAGTGAATTTTGGAAATACAGCAAAATTCTATTTTCATAGAATGACAGATTTTTGGTCAACAAAGCAGGTATTAGTAATTACTCAGTTAATCAATAAACATCTCAACCAGTAGTAAAAATACTTTCAGGTGGCCAATTGCCAGCCAAGATTTG
Organism: Spilogale gracilis; assembly: GCA_004023965.1. NCBI lineage: Eukaryota > Metazoa > Chordata > Mammalia > Carnivora > Mephitidae > Spilogale > Spilogale gracilis. Next base: position 19,007 of record PITA01024491.1, on the reverse strand, counting down.
CATTATACTGGTCTGTTGAGATTTTATGTATTTTAATTCAATGATGAAAGAGGAAAAAAAATGTAATTATTTAACTACTTAATTGACACTTAAGAGTATTCAAATTACTACGCTCAGAATGAGTTGCAAATTTGCAAAATTTTCTTATTTTTAATGGTATATTTTAAAATTTATTTAAATAGCTTTGGACTAACTTAAGAATCTCAGGATTCTTAAGAATCCTTAAGTTTAGGGTTATATAGTCAATTTTTATAGTATTATGGTTAAGAAAGCAAAATGTTAATAGAGCAATTAACACAGTATATTTTCTGTAGAACAACTTGCAGCATTATCTAGGAAGTGGTTCATATTGTTCTCCTTATGCACATTACTTTTAAAGAAAAATGTGCCACTTACTCTGCATGGTAAGGTATCACTTCTTCTTGAAAAAACTTCCTTACACTTTCCCGGAAAATGTCATGCTCTGAAGAAAAGATTCTTCTAATTCCTATATCCGTTAATTTTTTAGCAGAAGGAGTTTCTAGACGTTCTTCACCTCCGGAATGAGAACATCTTAAAAATATACATATACATTAAGAAAATTAAGTGAATTGTTACTCTTCATATCCAAATTAATGTCACTGAACAACATGGAAGGTTAATTCTATTGAACAATATGGAAAAACACTCATTTTTTCCCTCACAGACACACTACAGAAGTAGGTAGACTCTGAAATTTGATAGACCTGCTCACATTTGAGCATTACCACTTTTGAAAGGATCTACTTCATGTAGATGAAGATCAAGTAACTTGTCTTTATTCAACTCACTCTTCATTTTCAAACCCATAAAGAGAACATTGTGCCTATGACTAACAACAGGTCCAAGCTGAGGTAAACCAGTGTTGTCACATGATGTGAATTAAATTATGTAAAACTCAAATACCACCACAGAATAATATTGGTATGTTTTCATGTCACTATGATGTTTATGACAATATTAACATTTTTTCCAGAATCCAAATTAATATTTCATTCAGAATCATACAATTTGAAATGGCAGGTGTTAAAAATATAAACTATGGGGATCTTATTGCCATATTAAAGGCAACCTGGGTGTAAATAAAAAATAAGTCCGTGAATCTCTGTAAGAATTAGTACAGAATTATTCCAGATATTCAGAAACTGACCCTTCTTTTTCCTTGTCCCTCCATATTAACCTTAAGATAAGACTGCTCTGTAGTTCCTTTAGTTCAGTCATCTTTAGGTTTATTTCCCCCTTGGGGCACTCCGGAAAAGAGCATGAAAATCTGTGTATCACTTTGTATATTTTCAACCTCATCTCAAAAATTTTTTATCATATATCCAAATTTTTGCAAAGGTTGTTTTTTTGTTTTGCATGAAATTGTTTGTGGAGTTTCTCTCTTCTTTAGATGGACTCTGCTTTTTTTCTTTTCTTTTTTCTTTTCTATTTTCTTTCCCCCTCCTCTCCTTCTTAGTGTTTTTATTTAAAAGTCAGTTTTGTTTATCAGCAATTAGGTTGTCTCAACCTTTCTCCCCGAAATAAATTATTTTGTTTTAGCTTATGTATTTTTATTTAATGCTATAAACTGAATTGAGTAACTCCCCAATACATGTTGAACCTCTAACTCCCACTGTGATTGTATTTGGAAATAGGCCTTTGAAGAGGTAATTAGTTAAATGAGGTCATAAGGGTGGGGTCCTAATCTGAAAGGATGGTGGCCTTGTAAGAGGAAGAGAGAGTTAGCTCTCTCTCTCTCCCTCTGTGCACACAACAAGGAAAGGCCCTGTGAGGACAGAGGGAGAAGGTAGCCATCCACCAGCAAGAAACGGAGCCCTCATAATTGGCCAGCACTTTGATTTTCGATCATCCAGCCTTTAGAATTATGAAAATTGGGGTGCCGGGGGTGGCTCAGAGGGTTAAGCCTCTGCCTTCAACTCAGGTCATGATCTCAGGATCCTGGGTCGAGTCCCACATCCGGCTCTCTGCTCAGCAGGGAGCCTGGTTCCCCCTCATTCTCTGCCTGCCTCTGCCTATTTGTGATCTCTCTCTCTCTCTCAAACAAATAAATACAATCTTTAAAAAAAAGAGTTATTCTTGGAACACTGGAAAAAAATTTAGTAACAATAAAAAAAAAGAAAAAAAAAGAGTTATGAAAATTAATTTGTTGTTTAAACCATCCAGTCTATGGTATTTTGTTATGGCAGCATAAGCTAAGTAATACACTGAATGCATTTTCTATCATTTTGCTTAAGGTTTATCTTTTATATGCAACTTTTAGTGGAGTTTATTAATATAATTCAAGATGCCTTTCAAATGGTAATCTTTGGTTGTGAACATGTAATACTACAATTTTTATATTTAAGTCTGCCTTTTGCCTTCATGGTTACTAATCAGTCATCCAAATCATTATTTTTAATGGCTCATTAATTCATTTGATCAATACACAGTGAGTACCCATTATGTGTCAGGTACTGTTCAGTTATCTTGGCCTACAAGATTGCACAAAATAAATAAGATCCCTGTTTTCAGGATCACATTTCTAGAAGGGAAGACTGAATAATGATAAATGTAAAGAAGCAGCAAAGAAACAATAAAGAAACAAACTTTTCTACAGTAAAGAAACAAATTATAGAATAAAGGAGAAGGTGATAAGTTCTATGGAAAAGAAAAGGAGAGCAAGGATCAGACTGTGTGTCTGGGACAAGTCAGGGACATGACTATTGTATGGAAATAATGCAATCAAGGTAGGTTAAGTGAGAAAAATGAGCTTTGCACCAACACCTCAAGGTAGAGAGCCAAGCAAAGTTCTGGAGTAGAAGAATTTTAGGACAAGAAAACAATTAGAGCAAAAGGTGTTAGGCAGTTATTAGGGTCCATGGTCAAAGGAACGAGGCTGATACAAAAGTAAAAGTGAAGCAAAGCTTTATTTCATGCCAAGCATTGAGAATTATATTGGCCTGGGCCAGGGTTGCTTCCCCAAAGAGAGAGAGAGCGGCCCCACCTATTCTTACAAGCTACCTTTTATAGGGGAAAACCGCACCGAAAGCTAACCCGAGTCACATAGCTTGCCTGAGTTAATTCTCTCACTCTGCTGCAATGATCAATACATTTAATCCCCACAGGATCTCCATTGGTCAGGGTCCATGAGGTTAAGGGGATTAACTGATTGGGCATTCCCACCTGGTCCTAAGTACCATACTTCCCAGGATGGGAGGTTAAGGGGGTTACTTGATTGGGCGTCTCCCCCAACCTGGATCGCCTCTGTTTTCCAGGGGCCCTCTGCCCATTTCTCCTGGAGCTATTTTTCTGAGTAGACAAGATGGCGGCCTGGATTTCTAAATAGGTCCTTACATTTCCCCCTTTCCTTTGGGAATAGGTCAAATCTTTGACCCTTTTGTATAAATGGCATTAGGGTGTTTATAATGCAAGGGCCAAAGAACAACATCAGTAATAGTGAAACCAGGGGGTCCACAACTGCTGATACCCCCAAACAGCATTCCCCTCCCAGGGCTACACAGAGCACCCCTTTTCTTTGGGAATAGGTCAAATCTTTTATTCTTCTACTAAATAAAACCTCTTTCCCAGATCTATACTCCAAACTTAGTAGCAGCCAAAAAAACCATTCAAATCTATGAAACAAAATCTACCATGATCAATTTCAATTATCCAAGAAAGGGTAGGAGAGAAGGTTAACAATCAGAGCCAACTGCACACAGATGTAAAAATGCTCACAGTCACTCCCAAATATATGAGGTGACTCAGAAGCTTCCATATCATTAGGCAACAATAAAAGTAACAATAAAGTAATTGTCTTTTGAGTCTTAGCTTCAGTCCATGGTCGGCGGGGACCATCGGCAGCGGCGTCCATCTCTGGGGGGTGTCTTCGTCCTCAGCTCATTTGACGTGACTCGTGTGAATCCAGGTCCTGATGCCTTCTACTTTTACTGCCATGGGGGTGGTCAGGATGACAGTAAATGGTCCCTTCCAGTGAGGTTCCAGGTTTCCCCCCAGACTAAATCTCCAGGTTGATGAGGATGTGGCTCAACCTCTGTCCCAGAGTGGGCAGCTTGGACTCCTACATGGGTTCCCTTTAAGACAGACTGCAGCACCTGCAGTGACTGGAGTACAGACTGGTCAGTCATTTCTGCCAAGGCAACCTCTTCTAGCCGTGGGCAGAGGGGAGGGAGGTCTACCAAACATTATAACCTTGTTTAAATAGGGTGTGCACTGCTCCCTAAAGTGGGCGAAGGGAAGGAGATCCACCTATCCACTGCCAGTCTCTAGAATTAATTTTGTCAAGGTCTCTTTAAAAGTCTGGTTCATTCTCTCTACTTGTCCAGAACTCTGGGGCTGGTAAGCACAGTGTAGTTTCCAATTTGTGCCCACGGCCTTGGCCAACGCCTCTAAGATTGAACTCATAAATGCGGGGCCATTATCTGACCCGATCACCAGAGGCAACCCAAACCTAGAAATTATTTCCTCTAGTAGCTTTTTGGCTACCACCCTGCCATCTCATGTTTGGTGGAGAAAGCCTCTACCCAGCCTGAAAAAGTATCCACAAAAACTAACATGTATTGGTATCCATATTTTCCCTGCTTTGTTTCTGTAAAATCCATTTCCCAATAAACTCCTGGTTCCCTACCCCTCTCTTTCTTCCCTCTCCTCATCCTGGTTCCTCCTGCATTCACTGCCTGACACTGGTAGATTTTGTTTCATAGATTTGAATGGTTTTTTTGGCTGCTACTGACACATCTATCTACCACATCCTGAGCCATATGCCCTAGCTTGGAGACCTGGAACTATTTACCCACAAGTTCCTTAAGCTTGCACATCCCTAAATGAGTGCTCTGATGTATTCGGCTTACTAGTTTTTTCCCCCAGTCCTCGAGGAAGAACTATTTTTCCTGTCCTGGTTTTAGCCCAATCCCCTTCATAGTCCAATTTAGCCCATTTCGGTACATACTTTAAAACTTCCAACAAGAAAGAGATGGACTTACCCACTACCTGGAGCGTAACCCTGGACTCGGCAAGGGTGAGGGGGGTTTCTGAGCTTGGGCTCCATTAGTCACTAGTCATTGTCCAGTCCCAGCAGCTGGAATGTAGGACTTGCGGGGTCGGAGATTCCTCTGCATTGAGGCACCGGGGATGCTCCGGGGCCAGGGCAGTTGGATTTCCAGGGGCCCATTTTCCGGCACTGAGGACACAGGTTTGGTTGGTTCCCTTGGGTTTTTACAATGACAGGCCCAGTGGCCTTCGGTGCCACATTTGAAACAGGCCCCCAGTGGGGTGCATTGGGCCCCCTTTGACATTTGGCTCCCAGAGCTGGCTGGCCGCAAGTTCAGTTACCAAGTTTTGGGTTTGGAGCTGACTTTGCAGTAAGCACTCTGATCTGCTTCCCATTTGCTTTCTCCACGTTTAAGCTTTCCTTTTCATTGACTGGCCATCAATGGACTGCCTTTTCCCTTTCCACTGGCCTCTTTCCACCTTTCTCTTTCCCACTTCATTTAATGCCAAAATCTTAACTATTTTCCTAGTCTGCCTTTTATCTTCCTGTGCATCCTTGTTGCTAAACACCTTTTCTGCTATGCCCACTAATTCAGTTAAGTTTTCCTCCTCAAACCCCTCAATTCTCTGTAGTTTTTTTCTTATGTCTGGGGCTGACTGGTAGCAAAGGCCAGGTTAATTGCCCTCTGGTTTTTGGGTGCCTCAGGGTCGATCGGGCTGTACATTTTATAGACTTTAATAGCCTTTCCATAAAAGCTCCTGGGGACTCATCCTTACCTTGAGTCACCACACTGATATTGGATAAATTTATGGGCCTCCCTGCAACTGCCCGGAGTTCCCCCCAACAGAGCCTGGTGGTAGAAATGTACACTCTCCTTACCTTTGTATGAACCTCCTTGAAGATGAAACTCATTTTGCAAGACAATAACAATTGTAAATGACAAAAACTCAGGAATAGACACTCCTAGGGGGACTTGAATCCCTGGAAACTACAGATGGAGGGATGGGGTGTCCCCACATCCACTCTGGCCCTGGGGAGCTATACTGTGTCCAGTTTCTCCCCGGGTGGGCCACTCTCCTGGAGCTCTGCAAGAATCTTGAGATCTTACCAGATGTTACCTTATACTTCCAGAGGCTTTTCCCCCCAAAATTCTGATGCTGGCTCAGCTCTCATCTTTGATCCCGGAAGAGCCCCCAAAATATTAGGGTCCATGGTCAAAGGAATGAGGCTGATACAAAAGTGAAAGTGAAGCAGAGCTTTATTTTGCCCCAAGCATCGAGAATTATACTAGCCTGGGCCAGGGTCGCCTCTAAAGAGAGAGAACGAGCACGCCTATTCTTACAAGCTACCTTTTATAGGGGAAAACCTCACTGCAAGCTGACCCAACCCATGTAGCTTTCCTGAGTTTCTCTCACTCTGTTGTGATGATACATTTAATCCCCACAGAGTGGTTTACCAGAAGATCGCCATTGGTCAGGGTCCGGGAAGTTAAGGGGATTAACTAATTGGGTGTTCCCACCTGGTCTGATGAACTGATTGGGCATTTCCACCTGGTCCCCATTCTTAATTTGCTTCTCCATACCTCCCCAGACAGGAGGTTAAGGGGGTTACCTGATTGGGTGTCTCCCCCAACCTGGCTTGCCTTTGTTTTCCAGGGGCCCTTTGCCCATTTCTGAGTAAACAAGACGGCAGCCTAGATTTCTAAATAGGTCCTTACACAGTGTGTTCTAGAAAGAACAAGGAGGCCAAATGGAATTAAGTGAAAATAGATGAAGTCAGAGGTAACAGCACCAGCAGGTGCAGGGGTCTTGCATGCAACTATCCTTTCATATCAAACAGGCCAGAATTTACTTTATCCTGTAATTGAAATTGATGAAGGATAGTTGGAACAAAGGCAGGCAGAGACAAGGGGACTCCTCCCTAAGAGGAAACCACTCTTCAAAGGATTCTACACAACCCTGGAAGGAGGCCTCCACCTTTTCTCAGGTGACAAAAAACCTGATTGGATGACAGGTGCAGGGAGGCTTAATCAGATTAAAACATCCCTCCAGAGGTGCCTGGGTGGCTCAGTCATTAAGCATCTATCTGCCTTCAGATAAGGTCATGATCCTGGAGTACCAGGATTGAGCCCCACATCCGGCTCCTTACTCAGCGGGAAGCCTGCTTCTCCCTCTCACACTCCTCCTGCTTCTGTTCCCTCTCTAGCTGTGTTTCTCTCTGTTAAATAAATAAATAAAATCTTTTAAAAAATTAAAATAGCCCTCCAATAAGCTCATAAAACCCCCTAGAGTTAGAAACTCCAATGGTGGCAACTTTCTCAGTTCCCCTCCTTCAAGTCCCCTCCCTCTTTGGGACCATTGTACTGTTAAATGGTCACCAGATATCCCAAATGGCAATTGTGAGGCTAACTAGCACATCTGGCCCTAGGTGAGCCCAACAATATAAACATTTCCCAGAACTCAGAGCTAGAAAGCACCCAACCAGCCCTGATCGATTACAAAGGAATAATAAATCACCCCACTGTGCTACTGTGCATAACCAGCTACTCCTGCTTCTGTAAAATAAGCTTCCTGCTGTCACTTTGCTATTGAATGGAGACGTGTCCACCTGGATATGTTTTATTTCTTTGGAGACATACCCACCAGGATTTGTTTCGTTTCTTAGGAAACATGGTCACCAGGGCAGGTTTCATCTCTTTAAAAACCCAGAGCACCCTAGGTTTGGGGCCCTCACAGAGCCCAGACTCTAGCGAGTGGTCACTGTCCAGCCATAATAAACCTCTCATTGTTTAACCATTAATGGTGTCGGCAGTGATTCACTGAGCGCACCCTATAATAGTATGATCAGGCAATAAACTCAATAAACTACTAAGGCTCAGTAAATCTTGCTTTGCTGCCCACCACTCTGCAGGCCTGGTCTACCTTTTCGTTCTTCTGAGCAGCATGACCACGAACAGCGAGCACTAGAGGAAAAGAAATCCTGTAACAAAATGATTGGCTCCAATTTCCTGCTATTATTAATAAAACTATAATGCACACATTTGTCCATATAGCTTTTCCATACTTGAAATCTTTCCTCAGGAAAAAAGACGTGCCAAGACTAGGAAACCGGTGCTCTGAAACACTGACTCATTTGTCAACATAATTAGCAAATAACAGGGTGGAATTTATATTCCAGTCTGCCTCTATCTGAAAATGTTATATCCCATATTACCTTAAGGAAACCCTTGGAATATTTCTAAGTTAAATACACCGAGATGCCAGACAGTGAAAGAAGTGCCAGAAGAAACAAAGATTTTTTTCAGGTCAGAAGTGTTCAAGAGAGAATATGTGGAAGAAAATCAAAATGGTTTACAGCCAGTATGTTGGAACATCCATTTCTTGAAGACCAAGAAAATTTTACTGAATAATTTGGCATTTTTTTTCCTTATAAAGACCAGGAAATCTGTCCTGAACAAAATAAAATTCTACTAATTTAACAGGCCAGGTTCTATTAACTTTTAAAAATCATTTACATTATAAAAGGGAGACAGTATCCACCAGCACCTTCAGCAATACTTGGGAACCCGTTATATGTCAGACCTCACCCCGGATCTACTGAATCAGAATCTGTATTTTAACAGATTTCCCTGAATTTTATTTTATTTTATTTATTTTTATTTTATTATTTATTTATTTTATATAATTTATATATATTTACTTTATATAATTTATTTTAACAGAATTCCCTGTACAAATGGTTCATTTGTACATTAAAAATCCTGCTATAATAAAATTGTAGTCCTGACCTATTCAGAGGGTCCCTCAGGTCCTCCTTTTTCCAAAGTTCTCTATGAGATTTTCTTCCTGTACTTCAGCTGAAATAACTTATCCCAATAGATGTAATGCAGAAACAGATATGAAAATTGGATGTCTTCTGCTAAGCCAGATAATGTAAACGATGTCTCTTTTCTTTTTTTGAAAAAGCTATTTTTCTTAAAAACGATATTTACGATAACACGAAACAGGTTTATTATTGTTACTTTTACTTATTGGAAAGATATAATTGACACACAACATATAGTTTCAGATGTACATAATCCAATAATTTTATATATTGCAAAATAATCAACAGAATAAGTCCAGCGGATATCCATCACCACATAATTTTTTTCCTTGTGATGACAACCTTTAAGGTCTATTCTTTTAGCAAATTTGAAATATATATACAGTACTAACTATAGTCTCCATGCTGTACATTAAACGGCCATGACTTACTTTAGAGCTAAAAGTGTGTACCTTTTGACCCCCTCAACCCATTTCCTCCCTTCAACCACAATCTTTTCTCTGTATCTGAGTTCTTTTTTCATTTGTTGTTTTAAGATTCCACATATAAATGAGATCATACAGTATCCCTCTGTCTGACTTATTTCACATACCATAATCTCTATTGTTACTTTTAATTAACTAAGTATTTGTAAAATTTGTTTTGTAGTTATCTACTGATACCCACATGGGTAGATACAACTCTCTCTCTCTCTCTCTCTCTCTCACACACACACACAAAGATCTTTGGGGGGTCCTCGGACTTTAAGAGAATAAAAGAATCTCGATAACAAAAAAATTGAAGGCCAAAGGGCGCCTGGGTGGCTCAGTGGGTTAAAGCCTCTGCCTTCGGCTCAGGTCATGATCTCAGGGTCCTGGGATCAAGGCCCAGATCGGGCTCCCTGCTCGGTGGGGAGCCTTCTTTCTCCTCTCTCTCTGTCTGCCTCTCTGCCTGCCTGTGATCTCTCTCTCTGTCAAATAAATAAATAAAATATTTTAAAAAATTTAAAGGTCACAGCCTTAGGAAGTTCTGGTGAAGAGCTCAGCAAAATATGTGCATCCTAAAGTCAAGTTACCTCCTCAGGGAAGTCTTCCCAACAGTCCTCAGGAGGAATAGGTATTTTTCCGCTCCCAAAGCATCTGAGAGTTCCACCAATGTTATGACGAGCTAATTTATCATTCATGTCATACTTCTTAAATAGTGACTCTTGGATGCTTCCAGTTTATCTGATGAATGGATTTTATGTGTCAGTATCTAAAGCTTTTGATCTCATCAACACTACCTTAATCATCGCAGAGCCACTCAGAAGCAATTAACTCTTCTGAATTTAATTAATTCAAGGATTTGTTAAATAAATCTCAATGTCCTCATCCGATGGGGCGGATATCAGGTTTTTGCTGTCCCGGCACTTTTGAAGGTGGGTTTCATCGCCACTTTCTCCAGAGCTATGAGGCCTGAGCCCCACCTCCAAGCTCACTACCCTGAGACCGCTTGGGGCACTACTCCGTGGCCTTTCGCAAGGGTTCCAGGCCCAAAGGTAGGAGCCAAAGTCCCCCGTAAGCGCCCAGGCGTGACGCTCCTCCCCCGCAAGCCGGCCGCGGGTCCTAGAATCTCACCAGCGGGACCAAGACCAGAGAGTGAGCCTTTGGCGAATTCCGCTTTGGGCTGTCCCACGACTCCGGGGGACACAACCGACCTCCGCATTCGCTCCGGTTGACGTGGGTCCCACCCAGGCTCCGGGCGCCGCAGGACGAGTCCCAGCCCCTACCCCCGGAGTCTCCCGCGCCCACCGCCCAGCCCCCTGCCCAAGTTGCAGCCCCTTGCGCGGGGCAGCGTTCCGGGTCCCTGGGGTCCCCCACTCCTGCCCTCTCCTCCCCTCTCCCCCCGCACCCCCACGGCGCGTCGCGGCCCTGCAGCCCGCGCTGGCAGTTCAGCTAGAGTCCCCCGCCCGCACTCACCGCGCTGCCGGCCGCGAAGGCAGGGCACACCCGCGGCCCCACCGGCGGCCCCACCAGCGCAGGGAGCTGCGGAACACGCGTGCAGCCATGCCTGGGACCGCGGCTAAGGGCGGCAGAGACGACGGACGCGACTCCTCAGAGACTTCAGGCTGGGCAAATGCTCCGCGGGACGGTCCTACTGGGTCCGCACTCCCTTATCAAGCCGGAAGCCTGACGACTGCCACGACCTCCCGGAGCCCGCCTCCTCCTGGGCGGGCGGGTGGAGCGTGTGATCCTCTACCCCGGGCTGCAGCACTCCTCTCGGAGTTGTAGCTAACCAAGTAGGTAGCCAACCAAGTAGTATTTGATTTGAATTCCTGCCTTGCCATTTCCTTTTTCCTCAAGTTATCAAAAACTGCTAAATAATTTACATTTCTACGGAATTATAGTCTGAGCTGTTGAAATTTATGGACTTGGTATCTTAGGGATAAGAGATCTCTGAAGGATTTTGAAGTCAAGTAGTTTGCATCGTGGAATTCTAAGTAGATAAGGTAGGACATTCTGCCCAGTCTAATAGTCGAGGACAGTTATCAAGGCCTGAAAACGAGATTTTGCGTTAGAAATCAAGAACTTATTAACTGAATGCAGAATATCAGGAAGTTAAAAAAGAAAAGGAAGTTAATTCAACAGAAGCATGTGAATAATATTAGTTGACGTGGGGAGCACAGGGCTCCATTCAGGCTTGCCAAAATTCTGGACTTGATGCTTGGGGGGGGGTCTTAGGACCCCCACCATTAGGAGTCTGTGCCAGGGTACTTATTAGCTTCAGACTGTTGATACTTGGCTGATCAAATTTCCTGCCAGTATAAGGCAATAAGAGACCTTTTTCTGCATGGTCTTGCTGAGCCTCTGAAAAATGATAATAATAAAATACTCCTTCAGTGTGCCTCAGGGTGGTGTGAGAATAACTGCAGCAGCAGTAACATTTGATGATGAAGTTCAAGGTTCTGTATAGTTAACGCATCTCATGGGTGATTTTTTTTTTACAGGCTTAATTAATTCACTTTAATTGCTTTGTATAAAAACACTGTGCGATGGCAACAGCTGGAGCCTGGGTCCTCTTTACAGATACTCTGATGTGGGTCTTTACTAGAAGGTCTAGTGAACTGATAGGGAGACATGGTAGATAGGATCTCTTTCTAGAGGCATCTTGGTGAGATAGCTATGGATCTTAGAGATGGCGTAAAAGGTGGCCTTGACCAAGTTGCCCCAGTGTCAGTGCAAGCTTTGTTCAAAGCAAGGTGTAGCAGTTGTCGATAGCAGTTAACCTCAGCAGCTTCTTGGCCAAATGATGTTTGAGCTTCTGGGGGCAAGGATGAGGCATGCCAGAGACAGAGTGGCCTGTCATGTTTCAAGAGATGGTGTGGGGCTTGCTGATCTTGATCTCCTGGGAACCTCACTGCCCTGTGTCCATGGAGAGGTGGGCCAGGACCATGGCCCTGCATGTGACAGAGGCTGTCTCCTTGGAGCACACCCGGAACCAGCTTAGGCTGTTGTAGTTCCGGGTAGTGACAAATGCCTTGAACTTGATCCACTGGCCAGCACAGGTCTCCTTTTGCATGGGCCTAGTGTTTAAGAGAGACATACCCAGGAAAAGAGTTGATGATCTCAGACTACTTAATGACAGGGAGAATAGAACTCCAAGAACTTTATCTTTTTTTTTTTTTAAGATGTTATTTATTTATTTGAGACAGAGAGAGAACACAAGCAGGGGGAAAGGGACAGAGGCAGAGGGAGAGGAGGAGCAAGAAGCAGACTCCCCAAAGAGCAGGGAATCCAAAGGGGGGCTTGATCCCAGGGCATTGGGATCATGACCTGAACCAAAGGCAGACACTTAACCGACTAAACCACCCTGAGAACTTTATCTTCATATCCTTGACCAAGAGGCCCAGTTAGTGATGAGGAGCCACCTCTTATCCTCGGCCTTGCCTTGGCAAGCTCTGCGGTCTCCACCCCACCAGGACTACATCTGTGACCCAGACTAGGACACCATTGCTGAAGGTTCTGCATACAACTTTCTGTAAGTGTTAACTATTTTTCTTCTCCTCCATTTACATACTCCCATTTTCAGGTTATGGCCTTTGATAATTAACTTGACAAAAATTAGATTTTTTTTCTAATTCAAATAATTGGCTCTAATAATGAAATTTCAGCTGATGCAGAAGATTTGAAAAAGATAAAAATTTATTTACCTATCAAGAGGAATTAGCAGTGCCAGGACAGAACTATGCCAGGACAGAACTTCAGATCCTTAGCTATCCAAAGCAAACAGGCCTTTGTGGCACTCCTCAGATCATATTCCTGGCTATGTTCCAAGTCTCTGAGCAGGGCTGGGGTGCCCATGTAGATGACAAAGGCAAGATTTCTCTATTTTTAGAATTATTGCCAAAATCCCTGGAAAATACAACAATGTAAGAAACCCCAAGACTCCTACCTTTAGAGGAAGTGTCTTTCTTTTTTTACTTTTTTCAAAATTAAATTTCTTTGGGTCATCTTATTAAGTTTTTATCAAAATTGTTTTAACTTTTTATTCAGAAATATTTTTTTAAAATTTACAGAAAACTTACAAATATAGTACAGTTACTCCCATATGGCCTTTACTCAGATTCTCCAGTTGTTAACATTTTGCCCCATTTGCCCCATATATGTATTTTTTCAGAGTCATTTGAGGATAAATTGGATACATCATGCCCCTTCACACCTAGTGTATGTTTCCTAAGAGCAAAGGAGGTCCTTTAAAACTATAGTACAGTTATCCAATGTAGAAATTTAACTCTGATGTAATAGTCTATTTATTTTTAAAGATTTTATTTATTTGAGAGAGAGCAAGTGACAAAGCGCAAGCAGGGGGAGCAGCAGAGGGAAAAGCAGGCTCTCTGCTTAGCAGGGAGTCTGACGTGGGGTTCGATCCCAGGACCATAGATCCACATCTTGAGCTGAAGGCAGATGCTTAACCAACTGAACCACTCAGGCACCCCTATTTAAGAATATTATATCAGAGTTTGAGGCACCTGGCTGGATCAGTGATAGAGTGTGAGACTAAATGTTGGGGTCATGAGTTCAAGCCTCACATTGGGAGTAGAATTTACTTTAAAAATAATAAATAACACTCTGCCCCAGAACTGGGCTGCCTGCACAGTAGGAGTCTGCTTCTCCCTCTCCCTCCGTACCTGCCCCTCCCTCTGCCTCTTTCTCTCTCTCAAACAAATAAAATTTTAAAAAATATATTCTTAAATAATCTACCATCCATATTCTAATTTCAACGATGTCCTAATAATATCCTTTCATTACAATTAAATCTGGTAGAATACAAAATGGAGATGTACCTGCAGATTGCCTGAGCAGACAAAAGCAGTTCGGTCAACAAAGTTCAATAATGTGGGAAATAAAAGCAAAAGAAAAAAAATTAAATTTCCTTACTGCCTACAGCCCATTGACAAGTCCTTGAAACAGGCAGAATGACCATCCTCTGGGAGTTCAGCGCCCGGAAGTTAATACTTTGCTAAGGGTGTGCTTGCTTCCTCAGTCCATGTGCTAAAACTGGAACAATATAGAGATTAGTGTGACTTTTGTGCAAGGATGACACACAAATTCATGAAACTTTCCATAAAAAAAACAAGCAAACAAACAAAAAAACCCTTTGCTCAGGCAAAGGCAATCGTAGCTTACCATTATCAGAGCCCCCTAGGATCCTGTAAGTTTTTTTTCTTTAACGTATTAGAAATTCCTTTGATAACTTCCTTTATCTCTACCTCCCAAGATAGAAATTAGCAATCATTCTCCAAGCATATGGCTCACTGATATTCATCTGAAGGGTCTCATGACTGAGGGTTTACTAAACAGTAATTAATGACTTTGTCCTAACAATAGCTAGCCCCCTTTAAGGTCCTGGAAACTTTGTTTCCAAAATTCCTTAGGGACTTTTGCTAGCCCTAACCCCTTCCCAATTTGAAAGTACATAATTAGTCACCTATAACAACCCCAGTGCTTTAATAGAACCACCTTTTTGCACTGAAGACATCTCAAGAATTCTTTCTTGGCCATTGGCTCCGAATCCCAACATTTCTTCATCACGGAATTTAGCTTATTTTGCAAAACTCTCTTGACCTGGGTTGTTTCTTACTTATACCTCTGGAAATCATGGCAAACCTTGAACTATTTCCCTAAGATTGATGTGAAGACCAGTTCCATCTCATTTAAGAAAATTCTAATATTATAACTAATAACTGATCACTATGAAGAATGGTCACTGGCTTCCTCATCATATAGTAGTCCCCACTCCCTTATCTGCTGGGGATACGTTCCAAGACCCAATCCCTCCTACCCTCCCACCCCTACCCAGTGTCCTCTTTCACTGTGATAAAGCTTAACTTACGAATTAGGCATAGTAACAGACTACCAACAATAATAGAGTAATTATAACAATATACTATAAAAAGTAATGTGAATGTGATCTCTCAAAAGATCTTATTGTACTGTACTTACTTTTCTTCTTGTGATAATATGAGATGCTAAAATTTCCATGTAATGAGATGAGGTGAGGTGAATGACAGGAGGCACTGTGATGTAGAGTTAGGGAACCGTTGAACTTGTGAGGACATGTCAGAAGGAGAATGGTCTGATTCTGGATCTGATGACCACAGGCAACTGAAACTGTGGAAAGTGACACTGGATCAGGGGGTCTACTGTTAAGCTGCTTTATGACTATATACCCCTGAGCCTCATTCCATGTTTTGGTTTGAGTGCTTCCCATTTGTGAATTGTTTTCCGTGTGTGCAGAAGAAACTTTTACTAATTACTTCGACGATTCACTGCTTTTGCTTTGGCTCTTTCTGAACTTTTGACAAGTCCAATGCAGAATATTTTGTTATCTGGTCTCCTTAATCCCCTTTCACTTGACACAGCTCTTTTTGTCTGATAATTCTGACATTGACATTTTTTTGAAGAGTAAAAGCCAGGTATTTTTAGAAATAACTTAGTTTGGTTTTTGATGTTTCCTCATGGCAGAATAGGTACATAAGTAATGTGATATCCTTCTCAGCATATTGAATCAGAACATCCCTGATACTAGTTTGTCCCATTGTTGGTGAGATTAATTTGAACTACAATAATTTTAATATCTTAACTTGGTTAAGATGGTCTCCAACAGGTGTTAGAATGTTTCATAAAGTTAATATGTTTCATTTTGTGAAATAAGAGTAAAGGTGCTTCTAAATGCAGAACTAATTTAGTCAAATTGCCAAATGTTTCATGAACACTTTGAGTCATTTATATCTCCCTGGCATGAAGAAGTCACATTTTTTACTTGAGAGTTCTCCATGGCATGCTTTTATTAATTGAAATGTAAATCAGGGCCAGAGTCATCAGAGAATATTCCAGTTAGGGCATATACGTTGAATTTGGAGTTAACAGAAGGGAGTTAAAGATCCAGGCACTAGAGGAGCTTAGAACAAAATTAGGAATACTTACAGTAAAGAAACCAGTCTAACTGGAGGATGTCTTTTGGGAAAAAGTAAGAATTTAGGGTCGGCAGATAGGTAATAGCTGGGAGGGAGCCTGGGACATAAGGCTTATTGTATAGACTTAGGCATGAGACTACCTGGGTTTAATCCTAAATCTCTGTTCCTTACAGGTTGTCTGCAGTCCTTGTGGAGATTAAATGTTTGGGTGTTTATTAAAGGGTATTGCTCAGAGGTTTGCTGTATTGTAACCATTCAGTTTTGTTACTGTTGTCCAGCTCAGTTCAGTTACTGTTGGTCAGTGTTTTTGTAAGACTGGTATAAGATGATATAAAATACAAGACAGAGTATGAGAAATGTAGGCGTAAGGTAATAGTCCAGAGTAGGGAGTTTACACTGTGGGTGGCCCACTTGATTTGCTTCCTTTTCCCTACTTCACTTTTATGAGATAGTGGAAAAATCATGGCATATAGCATTCCACAGATTAAGACCAAAGTTGGAAACCTCTCCATGTCTCTGTTTTCTTATTTGTAAAATGGCATATTAATAGTGTCTACCTCACAGGGTTTTTGTGAGGCTGAAACAAGGCAAATATAGGAAGCGTCCGGTCTGGCAGCAATAGGAGCCTAGCTTATAGTGACATCATTACTGTTTTTTTCTTGCCTCAACACTTAGGAGAGGCCATGTTCTTCCCATAGAACATGGGAAAGAAAACAAAACCCATAGAAAGTGACCCTTCCAGGGCACCTCGGTGGCTCATTCATTAAGCATCTGCCTTCGGTTCAGGTCATGATCCGGGAGTCCTGTGATCAAGTCTTGCATAGGGCTCCCTGCTCTGCAGGAAGCCTGCTTCTCTCTCTGTCACTCCCCCTGCTTTTGTTCCCTCACTTGCTGTGTTTCTCTGTCAAATAAATAAATAAAAATCTGTCGGGGATGATGTGTGATCTGCCCCTCCCGCCATGCCCAAGCCATGGGAAACTTTGGTGGAGGTACCTGTGAATGTGTATGAAAGCCCCTCTGGGCTTTCCCTGCCTAGAATCCGAAAAGCCATGTACCCTGTGGGTCGGGGCAATATGTCCTTTGTGTGCTTATCCAAGACATATAGTTCCATTTAATCCTCTTCCCAGTAATCATATCTCTGTATCACTTATCTGTATTTCTTGATTCCTGTGCCTCAATGGTCTCAACTTCTGTGAATTTAAGCAATCACTCTGTACCCTGCAGTAACAATACTAATCCTGTCTCTAGGGCTGGTGCAAAAGCAGTTAAAGATTTAACTGCACCACCCAACTTCCTCACTTGGGGATAATAAAAGACTGGGACCCTTGACAGTCAAGAGAGACAAAGGCAGAGGGGCAAGAGAGCTGGCAAACAGCAAGAGAGACAGAAGAGACAGAGGCAAAGCAAGAGGGCCAAAGCCAGAGCTAGAGGGCTAGAGCTAGAAAGCCAATGCTAAAAAGCCAGAGCGTGAGCCCGAGCCTGCTTCATAGGTCTCTCCTGACTGACCTCGGGTCTGTCAGCTTGCATCAGATCTCCGTGTCCATGTCATTATTTCGCCCGCCAGACATCCCGTGGTTTGGGACCCACATCTCTGCCGAGGCTGGTCCCCGGCAGCGACAAAAATCTTAAAAAAAAAATTGCTCCTTCCTACTAATTTAATTTAGCTATCATTCAGTATTAAGGCCAATATCTTTATTGGCCACTTTAGACAATTCTTGTCTAGTGGCCAGACCCCAGGCTGAGCAAGGGTTATCAGTGTTAGCTTTAAGTCTCTATGCTTCATTTCTTTCAATAGCATGTTCTTTCCATTTTAGAGAAAGCAAGAGAGGGAACAGCAAAGCCCCCCATTACTAATACCATTTAAGAAAATGCTCCCCTTTCTTGTCCTTTATCCCAGAGTTTGTAATCAACACTAGGGAGTTTTAAAGCTAATACTGAGGAAGGATAATTGGAGGAAAGGCAGGCAGGGACAAAACCTGCCCCCCGCCCAAAAAAGGAAACCAGCCTTAAAAGGATTTTATACCACCCTGGAAAGAACCCTCTACCCTTTCCCCTGTAATAAAACCCAGATTGGATGACAAGGTGCAGGGAGGGTTAACCAAATTAAAACAGTCCACTAACAATCTCATAAAAACCCCCAGACTTAGAAACTCTAGTGGCAACCTCTCGGGCCCCCTCCCTCCTTGGGCACTGACAGAAAAAAAAAAATCCTGTTACAATACAAATATAAGCTAAGGTGCAAAAAAACTTCATTTGTCTAGATTCTAAAAGTGAACAATAATTCTGACTAAATATTCCAGTCTGGTACATATCACCATTGAGAATGTTAAACTTTAATTAATTAATTAATTAATTAATTAATTAATTTAAAATTTCATTTATTTCTTTGACAGAGAGAGACACAATGAGAGAGGGAACACAAGCAGGGAGGCTGGGAGAGGGAGAACAGGCTTCCTGCTGAGCAGAGAGCACCATGCAGGGCTTCATTCCAGGATGCTGAGATCATGACCAGAGCTGAAGGCAGGTGCTTAACAACTAAGCCACCAGGTGCCCCCAAAATGTTAGGCTTTAAACTTTCTTCTCTGGAAGCTTTCAAATTCATTTAGCTATTACAATGAATACAGCAATGTCACAAGATCTCATGTCAGACAGCAGTAAGTCCAGGAGCCAAGAATGGGCTAACATTAGGAGATTACTTCATGATTAAGACAGAAACAAGGGAAAAATGTGGTAAGGACA
>PITA01024490.1:0-26172 GCA_004023965.1 Spilogale gracilis | reverse complement strand
GTCCTCCAGTTTGCCCCTCATGCACCGCAAGTAAGTGAGACCATGCGATACTTGACTTTCTCTTCTTGGCTTATTTCACTCAGCATAATCTCTTCCAGTCCAGTCCATGTTGCTACAAAAGTTGTGTATTCATCCTTTCTGACGGAGGCATAGTACTCCATTGTATATATGTACCACATCTTCTTTATCCATTCATCTGGTCAACTGACTTTCTATATGCCAGCAATGAGCAATTAGAATTTGAAATTAAAAACACACCATTAATATTAGCACCAAAAAAGAGAAAGAAATAATTAGGTATAAATCTAACAAAATATGTACAAGATCTATATGTGGAAGACTACAAAACTCTGACAAATAAAATCAAAGAAGTACTAAATAAATGTACAGACGTTCCATATTCATGGGTAGGAAGACTCAATATTGTCAAGATGCCCATTCTTTCCAATTTAGTATGTAGCTTTAATGAAACCTCAATCAAAAATTATTGTATATCTACCAAATGATTCTAAAGTTTATGTGGAGAGGCAAAAGACCCAGAATAACCAACAAAATATTAAAGAACAAAATTAGAGGACTGACACTATCTACTTCAAGACTTACTATAAAGGCACACTAATCAAGTCAGTGTGGTATGGAGAAAAAAATATTCATATAAATCAATGGAAAAGAAAAGAAAGCCCAGAAATAGACTCACACAAATATAGATAACTGAGCTTTGATAAAGAAGCAAAGGCAATACAGTGGAACAAAAATAGTCTTTCCCACAAATAGGGAACTGGACATCCACATGCAAAAAAAGAAAAAAGAAATTTGAACCTAGACATAGACCTCATATTCTTCAGAAAACTACGTCAAAATGGATCACAAGCCTAAATATAAAATACAAAACTAAAACTCTGGAAATAGTGTAAAAGAAATTCTAGATGACCTTGGGTTTGGAGATGACTTTTTATATATAACACAGAGGCATTATCAGTGAAAGAAATAATTGATAAACTGGACTTCATTAGAATTAAAAACTTCTGCTCTGTGAAAGATACTGTTAAGGGAATGGAAAGACAAGCCAAAGACTGGGAGGAAATACTTGCAAAAGATATATCTGGTAGAGGACTATTACCTAAAATATACAAAGAACACTTAAAACTCAACAATGAAACAACAAAAACTTGATTTAAGAATGGGTAAGATACCTGAACATCAAGGCATTTCACCAGAGAAGATTCACCTTTGGCAAATAAGCCTATGAAGAGATACTCCACATTACGTGTCATTAGGGAAATGCAAATTAAAACAATGAGATACTACCACATACCCATTAGAATAGCAAACACCAAAACACTGATAACACTAAATGCTGATGAAGATGTGGAATTACAAGGTCTGTGGGTGACAATGACATCTAGGAACTCTGTACTTTTCACTCAATTTTGTGGTGAAGCTAAAACTCTAGAGACAAAGAGGACATTTTATAAAGGTAAAAAGGTGAATATAAATAAAAGTAAGACAGTCATAACAATTACAAACAAGCATGCAATTAACAACATAGCCCAAAATACACATAGCAAAAACTAACAGAATTGAAGGGGAAATAAACAATTCAACAGTAATAGTTGGAGACTCAATATTTCATTTTAATAACAGAATAACTAGATAGAAGATCAATAAGAAGATAGAAGACTTAAACTATGCTCTAAACCAACTAGACCTAACAGAGACCTATGGAATACCCTGACCAACAACAGCAAAATACATATTTTCAAATTTTCATGGAATAATCTCTAGGATAGACCCCTGTTAGGCCACCAAACAATGTCTTCATTTTAAATAAATGTAATAGGGTTAAAATCATGCAAAGTATGTTCCCCAACCACAATGGAATGAAATTAGAAATGAATAGCAGAAGGAAATTTCGGAAAGGTAAAAATACATGCAAATTAAACACCACACTCCTAAATAACCAACATGTCAAAAAAGAAATCATGAGGGAAGGTAGACAATGCTTGAAATGAATGAAAAACAAAAATGCAGCATACAAAAACTCAAGATAGACAGCTAAACAGTGTAAAGAGAAAGTTATGCTTTAGATAACTATTTTATTTTTATTTTTTTAAAGATTTTTTTATTCATGAGAGATGAGAGAGAGAGAAAGAGAGAGAGAGAGAGAAAGAAAGAGAAAGGCACAGACAGAGAAAGAAACAGGTTGCCCAAGGAACAGGGAGCCCAGTGTGGGACTCAATCCCAGGACCCCAGGATCATGACCTGAGCTGAAGGCAGATGCTTAACCATCTGAGCCACCCAGGCACCCTAAATACTTATTTTAAAAAGCAAGGAAGATCTCAAATCGATAATCTAAACTCTCACTGTATTAAACTAGAAAAAGAGTGAACTAAACACAAATCAAGCAGAAGAAAGGAAATGATAAAGTTTAGACCAGATATAAATGAAATGAATAGAGAAACAGTAGACAGGTCTAAGCAGACAAATGAAAGTGTAGAAAGGTGAAAACAAGAAACCTGCCACCCCAAAGAGTTGAAGTTTGCTAATTTACACTGAAATCTGAAACACCATTTTTACAAGCCTAGAGAAGACTGAATGGTTTTTTTTTCAAAGATTTTGTTTATTTATTTGACAGACTGAAACACAGCTAGAGAGGGAGCACAAGCAGGGGGAGTGAGAGAAGGAGAAGCAGGCTTCCTGCTGAGCCGGGAGCCAGATATGGGGCTCAATCTCGGGACTCTGGGATAATGACCCGAGCCAAAGGCAGCCGCTTAACAACTGAGCCACTCAGGTGCCCCAAGACTGAATGGTTTTTTGTAGCAACTATGTGTACACAGGTTTTCTATTATAAAGTGTGTGTTCTTCTTATCACATACTATATAGTTAGCTTATAGAGTCATCTCCCACCCAGTTTCTTGAACATGGTAACTCCACATCTTGGCCCATGGTCAGTTGTGCTGTTAAATATTAAACATTAAATTTTGGCAGTTCCTGCAAAAAAGAAAAAATTTAGAAAACCAAAAGCTGGTTCCTTAAGATATCAACAAAATGAATCTCTACATAGAATGATCAAGAAGAGAAGACTCAAAATCAGGGAAGAAGGAACACTATTACAAACTTTACATAAATAGAAAGAATCAAAAGTGGGGACACCTGGGTGTCTCAGTCAGTTAAGCAACAGATTCTTGGTTTCAGCCCTGCTTCCAGCTCTGCAATTCATGGGCAGCATCTGATTGATTGAGATTCTTCCCCCACCCCTCTCCCTCCTGCTCTACTCCCTCTCTGCTCCCACTGTCACATGATCTCTCGCTTTCTCAAATAAATAAATAATAAATAGTAAATAAATATAGTTTTTAAAAAGAATCAAGAGTTAATACTGAGCAACTGTATGCCAACAAATTAAATAGCAAAGATGAACAAATTCTTACAAAGATACAAACTATTGATATTGAGTCAAAAAGAAATATGAAATCTGAATAGACCTATAATAAGGAAAAGACTAAATTAGTAACTTTCAAACTTCACGCAAAGAAAATCCCAAGCCCAGATGGCTTCACTGCTGAATTCTACCAAACATTTAAAGAATACAAACCATACACAAAGTCCACCAAAAAGCAGAAGAGGAAGGAATGGTTTCCAATTCATTCATGAGGCCAGTATTACTTTGAAAACAAAATGAAACAAAGACAGCACAAGAACAGAAAACTATAGACCAATATATCTAATGATCATGGGTGGGAATATTTTCAAAAAAATACTAGCAAATTGAAACCAGCAATACATAAAAAACTTTTACATACCATGACCCAGTGTGATTTATCATAGCAATGCAAGATCGATTCTGGGACAACTGGTTGTCCACATACAAAAGAATAAGTTTGGACCTCTTCCTCATACTGTGAAAAAAAATTAACCCAAAATGAAACATAGGCCTAAATAGGAGAGCTAATGCTATAAAATGCTTAGCTAAAAATATAGGAGCCTTCTTAGAGATGACACCAACAACACGAGCAGCCAAATTAAAAAATAAGTAAATTGAACTTCATCAAAATTAAAAGCTTTTGTGCTTCAAAGGACATTAGCAACAAAGTAAAAAGATACAAAAATCTGATAAGGGATTTATATTCAGGATAAATAAAGAACTCTTACAACTCAGCAATAAAAAGACAGCTCAATTTCAAATAATAAGCAAAGAATTTGAATAGACATTTCTCCAAAGAAGATGTACAAATGGCCAATAAACACATAAAAAGATCCTTGATATTTTTAATCACAAGAAAAATGCAAAACAAAATGATAATGGGATACCACTTCATATCCACTATGGCGGTTACAATTTTTTATTTTTTTAGACATACCATACAAGTGTTGACAAGGATGTGGAGAAACTGGAACCCTCAGTTACTGCTTTGGAAACAGTTGTATAGTTCTTCAAAATATTAAACATAGAATTACCATTTGCCTCAGCAAGTTCCACTCTTAGGTTTATACCGTAAGGAAATGAAAACATATTTTCACACACAAAGTTGTATACTAACATTAGTAGCAGCATTATCCATAGTAGCCAAAAGGTGAAGATAACTCAAATGTCCATCAACTAGTGGGTAAATAAAATATAGTATATCTAGTTCATGGGATGTTATTCAGCCATAAAAGGAATGGGATATTGATACATAGGATAACATGGATGAACGTTGAAAACACTAGGCTAAGTGAAAGAAGCCAGTCACAAAAGATCACATATTGTATGATTCCATTTGTATGACGTGTCCAGAATAGGCAAATACATAGAGACAGAAAATAGATTAGTGGATGCCAGGACGGAGGGATGGTACAATGGTGATAGCGAGTCTCTTTTTCAGAAGATGGAAAAGTTCTCAAATTTAGATAGTGGCAATGGTTGAACATGTCTATACATATGCTGTAAATAACTGAAAGGGTGAATTTTATGGAATGAAAATTATATCTCAATAAAGCTGCCAAAATCTCCACCCAGATTCCCTATTCTAGTGATTGCCAGAATGATTCATTCATTTATGCAAGCCAGGTACCTTCCTTGACAAATCCTGTCCCTACTCTCATTTTCAGTCCATAACCTATTCTTGCCAATTTCTTCTCTTAACTATTTATCCAGGCTATTCTGGCCTCCACTTTTCTATCATCACCATCCAGGCTCAATTCTCCATTATCTCTTGCCTGAAATATTTACTAGCCAATTAATTGGCCATCGGCATCCATTCGTATCTGTTCCCTAATCTAGTCTTCACCAAACAGCCAAAGTAATCCTTACAAAATGAAAACAAAATTTAGTTTAATAAGCTTTTATATTAAAACAAAACTTACATAAAAGTGTACAAATTCTAAATGTCTGGCTTTGTGAATAATCACAAAATGAATACATCCATGGAAACCACCCAGATCAGAAAATAAAACATTACCAGCATCCCAAGAGCTCCTCCACTTCATATCCCCTTTTCGTTCATCATTACTTTGTCCTCTCACTCATCCTAACTTCTACCACTATATATTGGTTTTACCTATTTTTGAAGTATATATAAAAGAAATCAGTTTCATCATGTTTTTTAAGATTTTATTTATTTGAGAGAGAGAGAGAATGAGAGAGAGCATGAGATGGGGGAAGGTCATAGGGAGAAGCAGACTCCCTGTGGAGCTGGGAGCCCGATGCGGGCCTGGATCCAGGGACTCCAGGATCATGACCTGAGCTGAAGGCAGTGGTTTAACCAATTGAGCCACCCAGGCGCCCAGCTTAATCATTTTTATAGTAGAAAAGAACAGTCAGAACATAGTCAAATAAATTGCCTACTTCCACGATGATCAGAGAATCTCAATATTGGTAGTTTTAAGAAGAGTCAGAAAATAAAATTTAAGCATAAACAGGGCACCTGGGTGGCTCAACTGCCTTTGGCTCAGGTCATGATTCCGGAGACCCGGGATCGAGCCCCACATTGGGCTCCCTGCTTGGCGGGAAGCCTGCTTCTCCCTCTCTCACTCCCCCTGCTTGTGTTCCCTCTCTGGCTGTGTTTCTCTCTGTCAAATAAATAAAATCTTTACAAAAAATTTAAACATAAACATGGATAGGATTTTATGTGTTGGACTGGGTAAAAACAAAAATAATCAAGTTTGCTTATGACAAATAGATGCAAGTGTTGATTCTTGACACTATTATTTTTGGAACTTCTGAAAGAAGAAAAATTGATTGAATTTCTTTGAATTGCAATGACTTTACACAATGTCCTGTTATTATCAAATAATTTTTTTCACTTGTTAAAAAAAGTTTCCTTTTTTTGTGTTTTTGAAAATGCTTCCTCAATTTCCTAAACTTGTTTGTTAAAATGTTCTATGTATTTGCTCTGGCATAGCACGTGTTTTTTTCACATTATTGTTTGAGTGCATGTCTTCCCCAGTAGACAGAACACCATGAGGATAGGATTATCTGTGTTGCTTATCATCCTATCTCTGTGTCTTAAGCATAGTAGGGAGAGGCTTAATAAATATTTATTATATGGAGTTTACTGAGAAAATTATAATCAGCTTTATTGCATTGACTCATTGTTTATTTTTAAAGTATAAATAAAGGGTATACATGTACAAAAAGAAATCATACAGAAATACTCATGCATCTGAATTCTTTCACTCGATATTATCTTTGAAAGATTCACGCAGTTATTGTGAGTAGCAGTAGTACAACCATTTTCATTGCTTCATAATATTCCATTTTGGAATCTAATATAATTAATTCATCCATTTTGCAATTGACAGACTACTATTATAATAGTCCATTTCTAGGTTATTAAAAATAAAGATGCTATTAAAATGTATGCATCTCTGTTAAGTATATACATTGATTCAGAATTGCTGGGCCATATGTTATATGTATACTGAGCTTTAGTAGTTACTTCCAAATAGCTTTTCAAAGTGGTTTTACAATCCCACCATCAGTGTATGAAAGTTCCAATTGCTCCACATTCTCACCAATGCTTGTTATTGTCAGTTTTTAAAAATTCGGTCATTCTAATGAGTATATAATGATATCTTATGATGATATTAATTAGCATTTCCCCAAATACAAATGAGTTTAATATCATTTCATATGCTAATGACCATTTCATTATCTGCTTTGTGGCATTCCTATTCAAATATTTTGCCCATTTTCCATTGCTATATCTGTCCTTTCCTTATAATATTCTGTACCTGTAGTTCTGTGGCTTGCTGATTTCTTTTGATGAAAATAAATTATTAAAATAATCTAATTTATTAATCAATATGGTTCAGTTTATCAGCCTTCTCTTTTATGGTTGGTACTTTTTGTGTCCTATTTCAAAATCTTTTCCAAGGTAATGGAAATTTTCTATGCTATCTTCTAGAAGCTTTATTATTCTATCTTTCACACTGAGGTCCACAACTTATCTGAAATTAATTTTTGGTTATGGTATAAAGTAGAGGTTAATATGTGGCTTTTCTCCATAGGTTTTTTTTTTCCAGTTGACTTCACACAACATATTGATATGAATGTCCCTTTTTAAAAACCAAAATGAAAATTGAATGTTACTGGAATGGAGGGGAAGATAAAAATCTCAGCTTGGGATTCAAAATTATTTCTGATGGGAAGATTTTAACCTGAAACTAAGGGATTATAGCTTAAGTCCAGCAAGAAAGCCCTTGTTATCTGGGACTGGTAATGAGCCCTCCCATTCGGAAGGAGAATGGAGAAGCAACTGTAAAAAGGTAACCATTACCAAACTGAATCCCATAAACTATCTGAATGTTTATGAATAAACTTCTGGTGATGATTACACCCCCAAACCTCCCCAAGCTGAAGAAAATTATGTCTACCTTTAGACATCTGAATATTTGCTGTGTAGATGGCCCTATGAGAAGGGTACTGGCAAATATTTGGGAACACAGTGGTCTAATTTCCTTGAGTTATAGGATATATGTCAACTGGATTATTTTTTTCTTGTTTCAGGATTGCAAAGCCAAGTACAATTGGCTTTTATTTTACCTATGGCTTTGGATTTCTGCAGTGTCAGTCAGATTTTTGGCCAGGGGTTCCTTAATATATGATCTAAAAATTATATGAGCCACATGGGTCAGTTATTCCTGATGTCTTATCCCTGTATCTTTTGGGAGGCTGGAAGACCAAAGCATCACATAGCTGGCTTTCTACTCACTCTCCCTATGCTACTGCCCTCCACTGTTGTTCCCTCGCAGACTTAATTCCTTCTCTTATATTTGCTTAAAGGTATATTGGACAACTTCAGATACTGTCCAAACTTTTTTAAATTTTTGTTTTTTTATTATATTCAGTTAGCCACTGTATAGTAAGTACATAATTAGTCCTTGATGCAGTGTTTGGTGATTATTAGTTAAGAATAACACCCAGAGCTCAACACAGCATGTGCCCTCCTCAATACCCATCAACCTGCCATCCCCTACCCCCACCCTCCTCCCCTCTGAAACCCCCTGATTGTTCCTCCAGGTCCACAGTTTCTCATGGCTCATCTCCCTCTCTGATTTCACCCCCTTCAGATTTTCCTCCCTTCCCTATGGTCCTCCATGTTATTGCTTATGTTCCACATATGAGTGCAGACCATCCAAACTTTTGAGCAAGTTTACCCCACCTCACATCAGCTCTCCTGCGGACTTTCCTCAGCCCAATTCCTTACCACTCCCTTTTTTTGCTGTTTATGCTTGGTATAGTTCCCAGCACTCACCATGCTGATTCACTCCTCTGTACCTTTAGTTGTGATGTTCTCCTTGCCTGGACCACTCTTTCTATTTTCATTTCCCCACAGGATGTGAAATCCAGAAACCTTAAAAAAATCTATTAGCCACCAGAAATCTTTTCTATGACTCAAGTGAACTGAATACCCGATATCGATGTCTATAACCATACACACTACATGATGTTGGAAGAGTCTGCTTATGTGCCCATTTTTCTCCCATTGCTCACACATGTCTCTCTTTGATCCTCCAGTGTCAAGCTCAGTGCCTGGCACATTGGATTGGTTCAATCCATCCATGTTGAGCACACACAAACTACAGTAGTACAAGAACTAACTTGCTCAGAAGTTCTTGCAGTCAGGGCTAAGATCCAAGTGGGTTGAAGTATTGTACAGAAGTCTGAGGCTGCCAGCCTTGGTTGAGGTATCCATGTCAGCCCAAAAAACTACTCCCTCCAGAGTCATAGAGGAGACTTAGAGCTCAAAAGTCTGGAACTTGTGCACAGGCTCTCAGCTTATGAAATCAAAGCTCCCTTTGTCAAAGACTTATTTCTAAAATAGAATAAGTAAGTTCAAAAAGGCCACTGAATGTCCCCCATCTCATGTTTTCTTAAGCTAGCAGCAGATGTATGACACATCCTTCAAATAACTGTGGTATTCTGAGGAAGTGTTTTTAAAAACACAGCCCTGCCAACAAGAGCACTCAGGGATCTTGTTTGTTTCGGAGCATAAAAAGTAGTTAAAATTGGAGGGGCCAGTGAGTGTAGGCTCATATCACACCAGTTCATCGGCCTTTTCAAAATAGAAATCTGCATCTTACAGACTGCATTAGAAAATGTTTTATACCAGAAGTCATTACAACTTTCAAAAATCCAACGTAATTTTAAAAACATCATTCTAAATAATTTAGTTGGTGTCTAAAGTTTTATAAAATTGCCGTGGATAATAATGAAAAACAGCAAAATGATAGCTTAGCTCAATTATTAGTCTTACTATAGTTGTAACCTACAATAGTTAAATAATTACCTAACACAGCAGCTTGGATCCAGAAAGGGGCAAAGGCTTTTGGCTGGGCTTTCCTTATTTACACCCACATCATGTATATTCTATGCCCCTTTCTGCCCTGTTATGTGTCCCAGGGGGTCATGTGGACTGTATTACCCATGCCTCCTTGCCAACTGACTTCTGTTAAAGCTATTTCTATGGAAGCATTCACAGGGAACTGAAAAGTGCCAGGAAAAAGACATTGGGGTATTTCTTTCCCTGATTTCTCCATTCATCAGTGCCACATTTCTGGCATGGGTGTGTCCCTCTGAGACTGTATAGCTCCTGTTGGGAATCTTCCCCTTCTGCCTTGTTCCATGGCTCCAGTAACACAGGATTTTGTTGTCATTGCCCCTTCAGGCCTAGGGGTGACAGTGGTTATCCAAGGACACTAGTCTCTGAATGCCTTTACATTCTTTGTTGGATTTCTTAAATAAGTCCATACCTCTGTAATTAATCTCTTCATTAGTGTCGGTTATGTGATCTGTCTTGTTGAATACAATTACCTTTGAGGATTCTAGATGACATAGGCTAAACTTAGTGTATATGTAGAGTCCAAAATGTATCACAGTTGAGGTAAGTCCCTCATTTCCCATGGCAAGCATTGACCTAAAGGAGAAAACAACGAAACCATTGTTTGTGATTCATTAACAGAGATTTATGATCCATCAAGGAGTTATCAATAAAGCTCAAGGATAGGAAATACTGTTTTAAAGGCATTTTAAGACCTCACTCCACTTTAAGCGCTCCATGGGTATAAAGGGGTGAAATAGTGTGGAAGTTTTAAGTCAAGGGATACACTCACAAGAAAAAAAGCCCCACACTAACAAGGCAAAAGGTAAATAGATGACATCCATTGTTTACATAAAACATGGAGATCTGATGCTATCACTTGGTCAGGCTACAATAACTATTTATCCCCTTCCACTCCTATTATTGATCCAACAATATTCAATTTATGGCTCCTTTGAAGAACCATAAACATGTTACAATACTGAACATGGCAATTACCATTATTCTCTTAGTGTCTACAGTGAGTGGATGTAAAGAGGAGTCAGGAGGTGGACTCAGGAGAGCTGAAAAAAGACTGGAAGCTAAAAATAAAGAATATTTGTATTCCTGATAGAGTCCAAGAGAATATAAAGCTAGGTAGAATTGTACTAGAAAGAATGGTCAGAGTTTAGAATAGATTCAGACTAGAAAGAGGGCCTGAGTAATGGGTACCACTATCCAGGCAAGATATCCAGAAGGCAAGTTTAAGAAGGCTTTGGATATCAAACTCTTGACTCATTCTAACAGTTTTTACATGCTCCCCTTGCAATGATAAAAACAAACCTCATTGAATCTGGTCCAAAGACCCTACCTGTGGTAGGATTAAAAAATGTTAAGAAGGAGGGGCAATATGGCAGAGAAGTAGGAGACCCTCCTACTGAAGTCTCCTGAAATGAGCTAAACTATCTACTAGGACAATCTGAACACCCATGAAATCAGCCTGAGATGTAAGACTACACACTTCTGGATCACTTCTGGATCTCTACGGGGACAGAAGAACATCAGCAGAGAGGTAAAGCAGAGCGGGAGCACTCAGGCTGATTTCAGAAGAGAAACAGGAGGGGGAGAGAGCTACCAGAGGTGATCCATTGGAAAATAACACCCCAATACAAAAGTGTCCTGTGCTTGGGGACCAGCATCAACTTGCAGTCTGGTTAAAAGCACTCAAAAGCAAAGGGTCTTCACTGTAGGCAAGGACATAAAACACAACACCAGGTCAGGGATAAAAAGTGCTCCCTGGCGCCGCGCGGGAGGGAACCTGGTGGCACGGAGTTTCTTTAAAAGCCGGGCGCACACAACCCGCAAAGGAGGCGACTCTGCAGACTTCCGCAGGACCTGCGGGACCGTGGGATCTCAGTCCCTCCTGCGTGGGGGTGCAAAATTGACTCCCTGGGCAGAGACAAGGTCGCATGACCCGAAATCAGTCCCAGTTTCCCCTGGTGCGGGAGCAAAATAAGAGGGGACTTTGGGAGCCAAGCTGACCAGCGGCTGTGGGAGTGCAGGTTGTGACAAGCGGCCAAAGGGGGAAGATACGAGGAGAGGCTGTGAGCTCCGCAACATTCAGAAGGCTGCTGAGGCCTCTCTCTGGGAATGAGGTCTGGGTGCAGATATCTTCATCTGGCCTGACTTCCTGAAAAGCTGCAAAAAGCCACAAAAGAACAAATTCTCCAGAGAACAAAAGCCTGAGAACCTGGTTGCCATGAACCCCAGTCCCTAGGAAGGGGGCGGAGAGACTCAGCCCAGGTAGAAGAGACTGAAAAATAGTGCGGCAGGCCCCTCCCCCAGAAGGCAAGCCAGAAGAACAAGAGGACAGCACCAAAACTGCAAAAAAAAAAAAAAAACCCAAAACAAAACAAAACAAACAAACAAACAAAAAACATTGAGGGAAAGGCAATATGTTTAAGCTCCTATTACTACCCCAAAAGCTGTACACGTTATAGATACAGCTTCACTTTATTTTCTTTTTAACTTTTTTCTATTTTTACTTTTAAAGTTTTCACTTTATTTTAAAATTTATTCTCATGGTTTTTGCTCTTTTATTTTTTAACCCACCTCTTATTAAAATGTGATACTCAGTACAACACTCCATAATAACTTTTTACCTTGAATTTTTTTCAAACACATACCTGTGTTTTGTTGCTGTAGTTTTTGTTGCTCCTTTAATTTGTTTCTTTGTTTTTTCTGTTTCTTTTTCCTTTTTTCTCTCTTCTTTCCTTCATTCTTGTTTCTTTAAAAGAATATATACTTAGTTGTAAGCTTCAAGGTAATCCTTCATTCCTATTCAATACTACTCCTATATACAAATCAGTTTTAATCTCCCTATATCGTTAGGTAGTGGACTCCACTAACAACAATAACAAGACACCCAGGAGAATCTGAAATACTTTCCTTGCCCACAAGGAGGGTTTGCAGTCACCTTCCCACCCTACTCTGTCAGTGTTTCTGTGTAATTATTTTTGCCTTTGTAATATATATATAAATACTGGTCTTGGGGGTCATTCGGGTTGGGCTTAGCTTTTTGATCTCTTCAACTTTCTTTTACTCTTGCTGGTCTTTTTCTCTACTCTGTTGTAGTTTTTGTATCATATAAATCCTACCATTGGGGCCTACTCTGCCCCAGTTTCTTTTTCTTGCTTCCTTTCTCTTCTTCTCTTTTTTCTTTCTTCTTCCTTTTCAGTGGTGACTTCTAATTGCTCTGAAACCTTCCAGCAAACAATTCATCTGGATAGTGGTTGATATTTTCAGCTATACATCCCCTCAACCACTCCTCAACAAAATGACTCTGAGGAAGAATGACCAACAGAAGAAAAACCCAGAGATTGCAACCCTGTCACAGAATTACTGGAAATGAACATAAACAATAAAACAGAAACGGAATTCATGGCAGCAATTGTCCAGCAATGGCTAACTTGGAAAAGAACATGAGTCTCAAGATAGAAACTCTAATGAGAATTGAAAGCTGAGGTTAAACAGGCTATTAATGAGATGTAATCTAATTTAAATATGCTAACAGCTAGAGTAAGTGAAGCTGAAGATCGTATTAGTGATTTAGAAGACAGATGGATCAAGAAGTGGGAGCAAGAGAAGTCTTGAAGCAGACAGCTAAAATCCCATGAAAATAGAATTAGGGAAATAAATGATGCCATAAAATTCTACAATATCAGAATTATTGGAATCCCTGAAGGAGTTGAGAGAGAGAGAGAAGCTGCGAAGATATAATTGACCAAATCATGGAAGAAAATTTCCCTAATCTGGGGAATGAAACAAATGTTCATGTCCTAGAGACAGAGAGGATACCCCCCAAGATCGATGAGATCAGAAAAACTTCCAGGCACATAACTGTGAAATTCATGAATCATAAAACCAAAGAATATGTCTTAAGAGCAGCTAGGGGGAAGCAATCCCTTACCTATAGAGGGAGGACCATCAGAATAACGTCAGACCTATCCACAGAAACCTGGCAAGCCAGAAAGGGCTAGCAAGACATATTCAGAAAATTACATGAAAAAAAATATGTAACCAAGGATAATGTACCCAGCAAGGTTGACTTTCAGAATGGAAGGGGAAATAAAGAGCATCCAGGACCGCCAAGGTCTAAAAGATGATGCAACCACCAAGCCAGGATTACAAGAAATACTAAGAGGGGTTCTATAAAAGAGAAATGAGGGGCACCTGGGTGACTCAGTTGCTTAAGCAACTGCCTTTGGCTCAGGTCATGATCCTGGAGACCCGGGATCGAGCCCCACATCAGGCTCCCTACTTGGCAGGAAGCCTGCTTCTCCCTCTCTCACTCCCCTTGCTTATGTTCCCTCTCTGGCTGTGTTTCTCTTTGTCAAATAAATAAAATCTTTAAAAAAAGAGAGAGAGAAATGAACCCAAGAGTGACACAGAACAGAAATTTACAGAGGTAATCTATAGAAGCATGAACTTCCCAGGCAACATGATGTCAATAAAAACGTATCTATCAATAATTACTCTCAATGCGAATGGCCTAAATACTCCAATAAAAAGGCACAGGGTTGCAGACTGGATAAAACGACAGGACCCATCCATATGCTGTTTACAAGAGACACATTTTGAATCTAAAGACACTTCCAGATTGAAAGTGAGGGGATGGAGGACCATCTTTCATGCCAATGAACCTCAAAAGAAAGCTGGGGTAGTGATTCTCATATCAGACAAATTGGATTTTAATCTAAAGACTGTAGTCAGAGACACAGAAGGACACTACATCATTCTCAAAGGGTCTATACACCAAGAAGATCTAACAATTGTAAATATTTATGCCCCCAACATGGGAGCAGCCAACTACATAAGCCAACTATTAAGCAAAATAAAGAGCCATATTGATATGAATACATTAATTGTACGATATCTTAACACACCACTCTCAGCAATGAACAGATCACCTAAACAGAAAATCAACAAAAAACAAGAACTTTAAATGACACATTGGACCAGAGGGATCTTATATATTCAGAACATTCCACCCTAAAACAACAGAATACTCATTCTTCTCAAGCACACATGGAACTTTCTCTAGAATAGACCACATACTAGGTCACAAATCAGGACTCAACGGATACCAGAAGATTGAGATTATTCCCTGCATATTCTCTGACCACAATGCCATGAAACTGGAACTCAATCACAACAAAAAGTTCAGAAGAAAATAAAACACTTGGAAGCTAAAGACTATCCTGCTCAAGAATCTGTGTATCAACCAGGAAGTCAAAGAAGAACTGAAACACTTCATGGAAACCAATGAGAATGAAGATACATCATTCCAAAACCTATGGGATACAGCAAAGGCCATCCTAAGGGGGAAATACATAGATTAGAGATTAGAGCAGAGATCAATGAACTAGACACTAGAGATATAGTAGAACACATCAACGAAACTAGAAACTGATTCTTTGAAAGAATTAATAAGATTGAAAAACCATTGGCCAAACTCATCTAAAGGAAAAGGGAGACAACGCAAATTAATAAAATTATGAATGAAAGGGGAGAGATCACGATTAACAGCAAGGAAATAGAAACAATCATCAGAAATTATTATCAACAATTATATGACAATAAGTTTAACAACCTAGAAGATATGGATACATTCCTGGAAACCTATAAACTTCCAAGACTGAAACAGGAAGAAATTGAAAATCTTAATAGACCTATATCTAGTAACGAGATTGAAGCAGTGATCAAAAACCTCCCCAAAAACAAGAGCCCAGGACCAAACGGATTCCCTGGGGAATTCTACCAAACATTCAAAGAAGAAATAACACCTATTCCTGAAGCTCTCTCAAAAAACAGAAATGGAAGGAAAACTTCCAGACTCTTTCTATGAAGCCACCATTACTCTAATCCCCAAACCAGACAAAGACCCCATCAAAAAGGAAAACTTCAGACCAATACCACTGATGAATATGGATGCCAAGATTCTCAACAAGATCCTTGCTAACAGGATTCAACAATATATTAAAAAGATTATCCACCATGACCAGGTGGGATTTATCCCAGGGATGCAAGGGTGGTTCAACACTGGCAAATCAATCAACATGATAGAACAAATCAATCAGAGAAGAGAGAGGAGCCACATGGTACTCTCAATTGATTTGGAAAAGGCTTTAGACAAAATACAACATCCGTTCCTGATCAAAACTCTTCAAAGTATAGGGATAGAGGGTATATTCCTCAACCTCATAAAATCTATCTACGAAAAACCCACAGCGAATATCATTCTCAATGGGGAAAAACTGACAGCCTTCCCTCTGAGATAAGGAACAAGACAAAGATGCCCACTCTCACCAGTACTGTTCAACATAGTTATAGAAGTCCTAGCAACAGCAATCAGACAACAGAAAGAAATAAAAGATATTCATCTTGGCAAAGAAGAAGTCATACTCTCTCTCTTTGCAGATGACATAATACTCTATGTGGAAAACCCAAAAGACTCTACCCCCAAACTACCAGAACTCATACAACAATTCGGTAATGTGGAAGGATACAAAATCAATACACAGAAATCAGTTGCGTTCTTATACACTAACAATAAAAATATAGAAAGGGAAATCAGAGAATCGATTCCGTTTACTAAAGCACCAAAAACTATAAGATACTTAAGAATAAACCTAACCAAAGAGTTAAGAATCTGTACTAGAGGAACTACAGAACACTCATGAAAGAAATTGAAGAAGACACAAAAAGATGGAAGAGCATTCCATGCTCATGGATCAGAAGAATAAACATGGTTAAAATGTCTATACTGCTCAGAGCAATCTATACTTTCAATGCCATTCTGATCAAAATTCCACCAACATTTTTTAAAGCATTGGAACAAACAATCCTAAAATTCATATGACCAAAAAACCCTGAATCACTAAGGAATTGTTAAAGAAGAAAAACAAAGCTGGGGGCATCATGTTACCTGACTTCAGGCTTTATTACAAAGCTGTGATTACCAAGACAGCATGGTACTGGCACAAAAACAGAGAAATAGGCCAATGGAACAGAGTAGAGAGTCCAGATATGGACCCACAAATCTATGGTCAAATCATCTTTGACAAAGCAGGAAAAAATATCCAGTGGAAAAAGGACAATCTCTTCAATAAATGGTGCTGGGAAAATTGGACAGCTACATATAGAAGAATGAAGCTAGACCATTCTCTTACATCACACACAAAGGCAACTCAAAATGGATGAAAGACCTCAACATGAGGCAGGAATCCATCAAAATCCTATAAGAGAACATAGGCAGTAACCTCTTTGACATCGGCCACAGCAACTTCTTTCAAGACACATTTCCAAAGGCAAAGGAAACAAAAACAAAAATGAACTTTTGGGACTTCATCAAAATAAAAAGCTTCTGTACAGCAAAGGAAACACTCAACAAAACAAAGAGACAACCCACAGAATGGGAGAAGATATTTGCAAATGACACTACAGACAAAGGGCTCGTATCCAAGATCTATAAAGAACTACTCAAACTCCTCATCCAAAATGAAGATGAACACATCGAAAATGGGCAAGAGACATGAAGAGGCACTTCTCCATAGAAGATATACAAATGGCTAACAGACACATGAAAAAATGTTCAGTGTCACTAGCTATCAGGGAAATTCAAATCAAAACCACACTGAGATACCACCTTACACCAGTCAGAATGGCCAAAATTAAAAAGATAGGAAACATCAAGTGTTGGAGAGGCTGCAGAGAAAGGGGAACCCTCTTACACTGTTGGTGGGAATGTAAGTTGGTACAGGTGCTTTGGAGAACAGTGTGGAGATTCCTTAAAAGATTAAAAATAGAACTACCCTATGACCCTGCAATTGCACTACTGGGTATTTATTCCAAAGATGCAGATGTAGTGAAAATAAGGGCCATATGTACCCCCAATGTTCATTGCAGCAACGGCCACAATCGCCACACTGTGGAAAGAGCTAAGGTGCCCTTCAAGAGATGAATGGATAAAGAAGATGTGGTACATATATACAATGGAGTACTGTGCCTCTATCAGAAAGGATGAACATCCAACTTTTGTAGCAACATGGATTGGATTGGAAGAGATTATGCTGAGTGAAATAAGCCAAGTAGAGGAAGTCAAGTATCACATGGTTTCACTTAAATGTGGTTCATAAGGGGTAATATAGAAGACAGTAGGAGAAGAAAAGGAAATGGGAAATAGGGTAGTTCGGGGAGAGAAAAGAAACATGAGAGACTTTGGACTCAAACAAACTGAGGGACTTGGAGGGAAGGGGGTGGAGGATGGGAGAGCCTGGTGGTGGGTACTGAGAGCACCTATTGCATGGAACACTGGGTGTGGGGCATAAACAATGAATCTTGGAACACTGAAAAAATAAAATTAAATTAAAAAAATGTTAAGAGAAGGGCAGTTTCTGTTAAGAGATCATTTGTAACCCAAAAAGAGTATTGAACATTAACTCATTTAATAAACATTTAATGAGTTATGTTTTTAAATTTTTTTAGATTTATTTTTCAACAAAATGCTACATTGGATCAAGGTTTAGAAGTTCTAAGATAGGCACAAGCTCAATGTGTTTCTTTTAAAAGGTACATGAAAAATTCTTTGGAATCACAGGAAAAAATGTTAAAAAAAACCCCACTTCTCTGCACTTCTGCTTCCAGCTAAAATCAAGTAAAAGGGCTAGATTAATTTCTAACCTAAAATAAACAAGTAGTGAACAAAATATATGAATCAATTTTTCCAGCATTTTAAAACATTATTTCACTGTTGTAAAAAATAATGATATCAGGCAATGTGAGACAGTGAGGCTTGAAAGAAGGGAAACAAATGAGGTGAGCCCTCTGATGGCCCCTACTTAGTGCCTTAAGAGATTTCAGGCCACAGGGACAGGGGGCCTCAGTAGAGCCTAGCAAACTACCTGAGTTCACGAGACAGAGCTGAGAGTTTAGGGAGACCAAAGCAGCTATAGTTAACAAAATCAAGGACCAGGAAAAAAAGAGTGCTGCTCACAGAAAGAAATCTGGAGAGTTGCCTACAAGGGACCCTTTCAAGTATTTAGCTAGGTATTGATCAGGGGAAGCATGTAAAGAAACTGTCAGCAGCTGGCAAGCAATCATCTGAAAGGATTACAGGGAACAATACCTGGTGTTCATGCTGGGCTAGGAATGTTTCCTGTTACTACCAGCCAGACTGGAAAACCTCATGATTTACAAGGCATTGGGTAATGTACACAGAAGTGTCTTGCATCGGTGGTGGGGAATAATTAGCCTTAAACTGAATACAACTTTGCTCTAAAATGTCTTAAAAGCAAGACCTAAAAAAACAAACTTTTTTCAATTAATTTTACTGAATCTTAGGAAAAAAACAGTCATATTTATAGAATCCAACACCCAGAAAGGTAAAAATTTACCATGCCTGGCATGTAATAAAAAATTACGAGTCTAAGAATCATTGTTGATGTTTACCCTTTAAATGGGTGAATTGAATAGTATGTTAATTCTATTTCAATGAAGCTGTAGAAGTATTGCAAAGCAGGAAAATACAACCTAAGATTAGGAGAGAAATCAATCAATTAAAACCAATCCAGATCGGACACAGATGTTAGAATTAGGAGACTAGGACATTTAAAAAGTTATAACAATTTTTCATATATTTGAGAAGTTAAATGGAAACATGAAATATACAAACTTCCACATATGACAACTATAACGTCTGAGATGAAAAATATACAAACTTCCACATATGACAACTATAACATCTGAGATGAAAAAGAATAATAGCAAATTAGATCTCACAAGAAAAAAGACTGGTGAAATGAATCTGACATAGCAATAGAAAGTAATCCAAAGTGAAACAATCAAAGAAGGGGGGATAAATGAACTCAGAATCATTATGTGGAAAAACTTAAAGTAACTAAATATATGTGCAATTACAGTCTTATAAGGAGAGAAGAGTACAGGAAAATAATGTTTGAAGAAATAATAGCCAGCAATTTTACAAATTTGATAAAAATTATTAACACAGATCTAAGAATTATAATTCCAACACCATGAGTGTGAAGAAAACAATACCAAGGCACATTATAAAAGACTTTCTCAAAACTAGCAATAAAGAGAAAATTTGAAAAGGTGCAAGAGAAAAAAGACACTACATACAAAGGAACAAAAGTAAAGATGCCAACAGATAAACAGATTTCTTGTTAACAATGCAAACAAGGATATTAGAGCAATATTTTTAAAGTACTAAAAGAAAAAATGAAGCTATGATCCTATAATTCTATAACTATTAAAAATATCTTTGAAAAACTCTTTGAAATAAAGGCATTTTTAGAGATACAAATGCTGAAAGAATTCATTACCAGGAGACCTACTCTACAAGAAATGTTAAAGGAAGTCCTTAAGGTAAAATAAATACATACATACATATACATACACACATACCAGGTGGAAATATAGATCTGCACAGTGGAACAAAGAATACAGAAAATGATAACATGGAAAACACATGATATTTTTTAAATTTCCTTAAAAGATAACTGAGTATTTAAAGAAAAATAATAAAGGAGTATAGAGCTTATAATATATGTATAAGTAAAACTCATGAAGACAATATCACAAAGGTCAGGAGGGGAGAAATAAAAATACAGTATTGTAAGGTTTTTATGATATGTTTGAAGTG
Source organism: Spilogale gracilis (assembly GCA_004023965.1). Classification (NCBI taxonomy): domain Eukaryota; kingdom Metazoa; phylum Chordata; class Mammalia; order Carnivora; family Mephitidae; genus Spilogale; species Spilogale gracilis. The sequence goes on along the minus strand of PITA01024490.1, from coordinate 5,670 downwards.
AATAATATCATTTGAAAGCAGACTATAAATTAAATAAATCCTAAAGTAATTATTAAAATAGATAATAATCTGACCATGGAAATAAAATGGAATGATTAAAAAATCAATTAATCCAAAAGAACGTAAAGAAAAAGGAAGAAAAGAACAGAGCTCAGATAGGACATTAGAAAACAAATATCAAGATGGTAGATTCAAACCTAACCATATTAAAGATTTTATTTATTTCTTTGTCAGAGAGAAACAGAGAGAGCACAAGCAGAGGGGAGCAGCAGGCAGAGGGAGAAGCAGGCTCTCCGCTGAGCAGGGATACCAATGTGAGACCTCATCCCAGAACTCTGGGATCATGACCTGAGCCAAATGTGGATGCTTAACTGACTGAGCCATCCAGGTGTCTCATAAATCTAACCATATTAATAATTAGATGACATGTAAAAGATATTAATTCCTCAATAGAAAGACAGAGGTTGTCAGACTGAATACAAAAGAAATATCCAACTATATTCTTCCTATAAAGATGCAAGTAAGTTACAGGTAAAAGACAGAAAAAGATATACTATGCTAACAGTAGTCAAAAGAAAGCTGAAGTGGCTATATTGGTCTAGATAAAGTAGATTTCCAAAGAGAGCATACTAACATGGATAAAGAAGGCCATTTCGTCATGATTAAAAAATCAATTCATCAAGAGGACTTTATCATCTTAAAAATTTATGCACCTAATTACAAGCTTCAAAATACATGAAGTAAGACTAACAGAATTGCAAAAAATGAAAAGGTAAATCCACAAGCATAGTTAGAGATTTAAATCTTCCCTCTCCAAATAACTGATGGAATAAGTAGCTAGAACATCATCAAGGATATAGATTTAAACATTTTCAGCCATCTTGACCTAATTGCCATTTACAGAGCACTCCACCCAACAATAACAAAATACACATTCATTTCAAGTGCACACAGAATATTTACCAAGATAGACCATATTCAGGGCTGTAAAACAAGCTTCAACAAATTTTAAAGGATCTAAGTCATAAAAAGTATGTCCTCTAACCACAGTGGAATTTCCTTTAGAATCAATAATGAAAAGATCTCTGGAAAATCCCTAAAATTTTAGAAACTGAATAACACACATCTGGATAACCCATGGGTCAAAGAAGAAATTAAAAGAGAAAGTAGAAAGTATTTTGTACTGAATAAAAACAAAAGCATAACATATCAAAGTTTGTGAGATGTCAATTCAGCAGTAATTAGGGGGAAAGTTTATAGTGCTGAACACTAACATTAGGAAAGAAGAAAGGCCTAAAATCAATGACCTTGTCTTCCATGTTAAACAACTAGAAAAAAGGAGTAAATTGAATAAAAATTAAGCTGGAGAAAGTAAAAAATAGATATCAAAGAGGAAATCAATGAGACAGAAAACAGAAATTAATAATTAAAAATAATTAATGAAACTGAAAGTTCGTTCTTTGAATAGATCAATAAAATTGATTAAACTCTAGCCATACTGATCAGGAAAAGAAGAGAGAAGACACAGTTACCAATATTACTATTATCAGAATGGAATAGTAGACATCACTAGAAATTCTACAGATATTAAAAGAATAATAAGGAAATGTATAAACAATTTGATTCCATGAAATTCAACAACTTAGATACAATGAGAAGTGCTTGAAAGCTCATTCAAGAAGAAATAGATAATGTGGATTTCCTGGTATCTCTTAAGGAAATTGAATTTATAGTTAAAAACCTTCTGACACAAGAACTTTTGGGCCAGGATAGCTTCACCAATTCCACCAAAGAATTCTACCAAATATTTAATGAAGAAATAATTCTGATTCCACACAAACACTTTCCTGAAATTGAAAACAGTGAAGTATGTCTCAGCTCATTCTGTGAGGCCACAATTGCCCTTATACCAAAACCAGACAGACATTACAATTACAAAACTGTCTTTATCTGAAACATGATCATATATGAAGAAAACCTGATGGGATCTACAAAATAAATCTATTAGAACTAATAGGTGAATTTAGCAAAATCCTGTGTTGTCTACATGTTTCACGTATGTAAGTAAAACTGTAGACAATCTGAAGATCGATGTGTTTGTTCTGTAAAAATGTTATAGATGTTTACTGTGGAATTAAACAAATATTCAAAATGCAAAAAAAAGATTGTAGAATAAAAGGTCAACCTACAAAAGTCAAAGTATTTTTGATATACAGTACTAGAAACAATCAAAAATTAAAATAAAGAACAATGTCACTTGTAATAGCCTGAAAAATATTAAATACTTAGGGAAAAATCTAACAACAGCAACAACAAAAGATGTGAAAGGCCGTATACAAAAAACTACAATATATGGCTAAGAGAAATTGAAGGCACCCTAAATAAATGGAACAGTTTACTGTGTTTATGGATTGGAAGACTAGTTATCATTAAGAAATCAATTCTCCCCTAATTGGACTATAGATTTAATACAACCTCATTACAAATTTCTGCAGGTTTTTTGAAAAAACTGACATTTGGATTCTAAAATTCATTTCTATGCAAAGAACTTCAAATAGCCAAAACAAGTTTAGAAGGAAACAAAAAGCATGGAAGATTTACACTATTTTACTTCAAGTATAAGTTACTATACAAGTTACTATTCAAGTACAAGTTACTATAAAGCTACAGTAATCAGTACAGCATGGCGATTGTGTAAAGACATACAAATAGGAACAGAATGGAGAGACTTAAAATAGATCCACACGTATATGGTCAATTTTTTTAAGTGCTAAAGCAATTCATTGGAGAAAGGATCATTTTTTCAACAAATAACAGTGGAATGATTGGATATCAATATTGGATATTTATGCACAAAAAAACCCTTCAACTCAGATCTCATATCATGTACAAAAATTAATTCAAAATAAATCATAGACCTAAACATAAAACTTAAATCTATGAGAGTTTTAGAAAACAAATTTAAGAGATAGCCTCCATGACTTTGAATTGAGCAAAGATGTCTTAGATGTGACACTAAATTAATGATCTATAAAAGAAAAGAATTGGTATCTGGAACATCATCAAAGTTAAAATTTCTGCTTTTATGAAGATACTGTTAAAGAACTTGAAAAGACAAGATGCATACTGAGAAAAATCAGATATGTGATGTCGTATGTATGTTATATATGCACACACACACACACACACACACACACACACACACACACACACACATTTGTATCCAGAATGTGTAAAGACCTCTCAATACTCTCTATATGTTTTGGATACTAGCCTTTTATCAGATATGTCATTTGCAAATATCTTTTCTCATTCTGTAGGTTGCCTTCTAGTTTGGGTAATTGTTTCCCTCACTGTGAAGAAGCTTTTTATTTTGATACAGTCCCAATAGTTTATTTTTGCTTTTGTTTCCCTTGCCTCAGGAGACATATCAGGAAAGATGTTATGGTCAATGTCAGAAAAATTACTGCCTGTGCTCTCTTCTAGGATTTTTATGGTTTCAGGCCTCAAATTTAAGTTCTTAATCCACTTTGAGTTTATTTTTGTGTATGGTGTAAGAAAGTGGTCCAGTCTCATTTTTTTTTTGCATTGTCGCTGTCCAGTTTTCCCAACAACATTTGTTGAAGTAGTCACTGTGGAAGACAGTGTGGAGGTGCCTCAAAAAATTAAAAAGAGAACTACCGTATGAGCCAGTGATCACACTACTGGGTATTTACCCAAATAACATGAAAACAATAACTTAAAAAGATATATGCATCCCTATGTTTATTGCAGCATTATTTACAATAGTCAAATTATGGAAGCAGCTCAAGTGTCCATCAATAGATGAATGAATAAAGAAGATGTGGTATGTATAGACAAGGGAATATTATTTTGCCCCCAAAAGAATGAAATCTTGTCATTTGCAACAACATGGATGGGTCCAGAAAGTATTATGCTAAATGAAATAAGCCAGAAATAAATAAACCATGTGATTTCATAATAATGTGGAATTTAAGAAACAAAACAAATAAACAAAGGGAAAAAAAGGCAAAAGAAAAAAGAGACTCTTAACTATAGCGAACAAACACATGGCCACCAGAGGGGATGTGGATGGGGGAATGGGTGAAATAGGTGATGGGGATTGAGTACACTTATCCTGATGAGCACTGTGTAATATATGGGACTGTTGAATCACTATATTGTACACCTGAAATTAATATAACACTGTATGTTAACTACACTGGAATTCAAATTTAAAAAATAATATAAAAAGAAATTTTAAAAAAGAACTCTCAATGCTCAATCACTTTTTAGAAAGACCCAATAAAAAAAATTAGGCAAAAGATTTGAACATACACTTCAGGAAGATATACAGATAGCAAATAAGCACATAAAAAGATGCTCAATGTTATTAACAATTAGGGAAATACAGATTAGAACCACAATGAAAGATCACTGTACATCTATTCAAATGAATAACATTAAAAAGTCTTACTGTAGCCATGTGTTCGGTGAGGATGTGGAACAACTGGAACTCCCACACACTGTAGTGGAAATATAAAACCACTTTGGAAGAGTGTGGCAGTTTCTTAAAAAGTTCAATGTACACCTACCATGGGATGCAGCTGTTAATCTTCAGGCACTTAGCCAAGCAGAATGAAAGCATTTATCCTCCCAAAGACTTGTACATTAATGTTTACAACAGCTTTATTTGTAATGGTCAAGAACTGGAAACAGCTCTAATGTCTATCAGCAGGTAAATGTATAAAGTGTGATATATCCATACAATAGAATATTACTCATAAGTAAAGAAGAATGAACTATTGATACACACTACAACATGAACGAATTTCAAAATAATCATGCTAAGCGAAAAAAGCCAGATAAAAAATGAGTACATGCTCATTTATGATTCTATACATATAAAATTCTAGAAAATGAAAACTAATCTAAATTAACAAAATAAAGATCAGTGGTGGCATGAGGATAAGTTTTTGTGAGCAGAGGGTTTGGCAGGAAGGGGGGATTACAAAGCCATGTGGAAAAATTATTGAGGGTGATAGATATGTTTGTTATTTTGATGTGGTTAGATGCTGTTGATAGTGTCATGGGCATACACGTATGTCAGAACTTATCAAATTATGTGCTCTAAATATGTGCACTGCATTTGCATATCAATAATACCCATAATAAAACTGTTTAAAAACAAAAAGTGAAGGAGAAACAAAACTCACTGCTCTATAACACCTTTCTTCTGATACAGAGGATATCGTGTGTGCTAATATATATTTCTCCAATAGTAACTTTACAACATGAGGTAGTAAGCTCCCTAGGGTAGGGATAGTATTTTATACACTATTATTATTTTTATTATTTTTATTATTTTATTATTTTATTATTATTATTTCAATTCCCAGAGTATACTGGTCAGAGAACCAGAGAAATTGGTGAAATACTCAAATTGGGTAATTTATTTTTTTTTTATTTTTTTTTTATTTATTTTTTTTTATTGTTACTAAATTTTTTTTTCCAGTGTTTCAAGATTCATTCCCCATTCCCCACACCCAGTGCTCCCCGCTTTAGGTGTCCCCAGTACCCACCACCAGGCTCTCCCATCCCTCCACCCCCCTCCCTCCAAGTCCCTCAGTTTGTTTCTGTGTTCAAAGTCTCTGTTGTTTCGTTTCCCTC
>PITA01024489.1:0-26179 GCA_004023965.1 Spilogale gracilis | reverse complement strand
TACAGACAAAGGGCTGGTATCCAAGATCTATAAAGAACTACTCAAACTCAACACCCAAAAAGAAGATGAACACATCAAAAAATGGGCAAGAGACATGAAGAGGCACTTCTCTGTAGAAGATATACAAACGGCCAACAGACACATGAAAAAATGTTCAGCATCACTAGCTATCAGGGAAATTCAAATCAAAACCACTCTACGATACCACCTTACACCAGTCAGAATGGCCAAAATTAACAAGACAGAAAACAACAAGTGTTGGAGAGGCTGTGGAGAAAGGGGAAACCTCTTACACTGTTGGTGGGAATGTAAACTGGTGCAGCCGCTTTGGAAAACAGTGTGGAGATTCCTTAAAAAATTAAAGATAGAGCTACCCTATGACCCTACAATTGCACTACTGGGCATTTACCCCAAAGATACAGATGTAGCGAAAAGAAGGGCCATATGCACCCCAATGTTCATCGCAGCAATGGCCACAATCGCCAAAGTGTGGAAAGAGCCAAGGTGCCCATCAACAGATGAATGGATAAAGAAGATGTGGTATATATATATACAATGGAATACTATGCCTCCATCAGAAAGGATGAATACCCAACTTTTGTAGCAACATGGACTGGACTGGGAAGAGAGTTTGAGTAGTTCTTTATACATCTTGGATATCAGCCCTTTCTCTGTAGTGTCATTTGCAAATATCCTCTTCCATTGGGTTACCTCTTTGTTTTGTTGACTGTTTCCTTTGCTGTACAGAAGCTTTTTATTTTCATGAAGTCCCAAAAGTTCATTTTTGTTTTCACTAGCTATCAGGAAAATTCAAATCAAAACCACACTGAGATACCACCTTACACCAGTCAGAATGGCCAAAATTAACAAGACAAGAAACAACAACTGTTGGGGAGGCTGCAGAGAAAGGGGAACCCTCTTGCACTATTGGTGGGAATGCAAGTTGGTGCAGCTGCTTTGGAAAACAGTGTGGAGATTCCTTTAAAAATTAAAAATAGAGCTACCCTATGACCCTGCAATTGCACTACTGGGTATTTACCCCAAAGATACAGATGTAGTGAAAAGAAGGGCCATATGTACCCCAATGTTCATCGCAGCAATGGCCACAATTGCCAAACTGTGGAAAGAGCCAAGGTGCCCTTCAACAGATGAATGGATAAAGAAGATGTGGTACATATATACAATGGAATACTACGACTCCATCAGAAAGGATGAATATCCAACTTTTGTAGCAACATGGACTGATTGGAAGAGATTATGAAAATAAGCCAAGCAGGGAAAGTCAAGTATCACATGTTTTCACTTACTTGTGGTGCATAAGGGGTAATATAGAGGACAGTAGGAGAAGGAAAGGAAATGGGAAGTAGGGTAAAGCAGGGAGGGAGATGAAACATAAGAGACATTGGATTCAGAAACAAACTGAGGGTCTTGGAGGGGAGAGGGTAGGGGATGGGAAACTGGTGGTGGGTACTGAGGGCTCGTATTGCATAGAGTACTGGGTTTGGGGCATAAACAATCGTTCTTGGAACACTGAAAAAATAAAATTAAATTTTAAAAACTACAAATTTGGTTTAGTAGAAAAAAATTAAAAAATAAAAATGAGGAAAATGGTGAATAACTATGTGACCCCATTTCAAAGGGTCACCTGAAGTGAGCTGAATACCTGCAAAAACACTGCAAAAACCACTGTGAGCACCCATGAAATAAGCCTGAAATGTAATATTTCACATTTCCGGATCTCTACGGGGGAAGAAGAGCATCAACAAAGAGGTAAAGTGGAGTGGGAATGCTCGGAGTGATATCCAGACAAAGGATTTGGGGGAGGGAGCCCACAGAGGCGAGTCATTGGAAAGCAATACCCCAGCATGAAAGTGTTCTGTGTTTGGGGAACAACAGCAGATTATGGTCTGATTAAAAGTAGGCAAGTAAGTGAAACCATGTGATACTTGACTTTCTCTACTTGGCTTATTTCACTTAGCATAATCTCTTCCAATCCAGTCCATGTTGCTACAAAGGTTGGATATTCATCCTTTCTGATGGAGGCATAGTATTCCATTGTATATATGTACCACATCTTCTTTATCCATTCATCTTGCGGTGCATTAAGGGGTAATATAGAGGACAGTAGGAGAAGGAAAGGAAATGGGAAGTAGGGTAACTCAGGGAGAGAAACAAAACATGAGGGACTTTTAACTCAGAGACAAACTGAGGGTCTTGGAGGGAAGGGGGTGGAGGGATGGTAGAGCCTGGTGGTGGGTACTGAGGGCACGTATTGCATGGAGCAGTGGGTGTGGGGCATAAACAATGAATCTTGGTACACTGAAAAAATAAAATAAATTTAAAGTCAAAAAAATTAAAAAAATTAAAAAATTTTTAAAAAGTAGGCAAAAACAGAGAGCCTGAGAGGCAACCAGGGAAAGCTGACCACCGTTGACAGGGATGTAATATAATATATAAAATAATATATACCAAAAAAAGAGAAGATGTTTAACTATAAAACTAAAAAAATAAAAATAAAAATAAAAATGAGGGTGCCTGGATGGCTCAATGGGTTAAAGCCTCTGCTTTTGGCTCAGGTCATGATCGTAGGGTCCTGGGATCGAGGCCTGCATCAGGCTCTTTGCTCAGCGGGGAACCTGCTTTCCCCTCTCTCTCTGCTTGCCTCTCTGCCTACTTATGATCTCTCTCTCTGTCAAATAAATAAATGAAATATTTAAAAATAAAAAATTTAAAAAATAATAAAAATGAAAATAAAGTGAATTGATGAACATTACACCAAAAACTAATGATGTACTATATAATTGAACATAATGTAAATAAACAAACAAACAAACAAATAAATAAAATGAATGAAAATCACTGAACTAAATGCTATGCATCTCTAAAAAGTATTCTGAAACTCAGAAGGTTTCAGTGGGAGTCATATATGTTTAGTGTTGTAGTGGTGAGAGAAGTTAGTGAGGTGTCACATAAGGAAGCTCTCCCATCAGCCTGATCATATTTTCCCTTGTCCCATCATATTTGTTCAAAAACACCTGGATGGACAATGGACAATGGTTTGGGGTAAACCTTTACATTCATCATCTCACACAACCCTAATATAGCTTCTATTACCAGTTAATTTCAGATTCTTGGGACCCAGCCCATACCCTCCAGATTTGGTGTTGCTGGGGCATGGTGCCCAAGAAGCTGCATATTTAACAAGCTCTCCCAGGTGGTTCTTATCCACAGCCAAGCATGAGAACCACGTACTAAGGACAGAACTGGACCCCACAATGTATGGCTGGCTCCACCCATAGCTGACCAGTACTGAATGTAGGAAGTGGCAGTGGAGCTGAACCAGTGGTGATCCAGAGATCTGGGTTATTTTATTCTATCATGTTGCTTATGACCTATGTAACTCAGAGTCAGTTTCTGAGGACTAGAGCAGAGAAGATAAAGAGATGCGAGGAAGTACATTACTGCTATGAGCGTACCAGCACCACACTGCATCTCTTCCTCGACTTCACCAAACCTCTGGCCACATTTGAACAGGAATACAATAAAAGCAGCCAATGCCATACTACAGAATTACCAAGTCCATCAGACTACCAGGAAACACTGTGGTTTAAAATTTTCCTACATCTCTTCAAGTCCATAGAATAAAGAAACATTTGCATATTGAATACTTCTATTGAAAGAAAAATCTTGGCCTGATATTTTTTTTTTTTTTGCCATGATCAAGTGGGATTAATTCCTGACTTGCAGTTGTCGTTTAATACCCATCACCCCTTACCCTATCCTCCCAGCCCCTCCCTACTGTAACCCTCAGTGTGGTTCCTGGAGTCCAGAGTCTCTCATGGTTTGTCTCCCTCTCTGATTTTTCCCATTTAGTTTTCCCTTACTTCCTCTGTAGTCCTCTGCTTTATTCCTTATGTTCCACATATGAGTGAAACCATATGATAATTTTCTTCCTCACAAAACAAACTCCATACTTACAGTGAAAGTAAGAAAAGGTGAGCAGAAATAGTTTTCCATTATGTTTACCCCAACCCTTCTTTCAAAATGACATATTTAATCCAAAATATAAATAAAGAAAACAAAAACAAACCATAAATAAAGGATACCCTTCAGGCCCAATTTGCACTTGGAGCTGCACACTTGGAGATCTGGGAAAGCAGAGGCTGACGTTTTACTACAGTGGGCTGCATCCCAAGCGTTCTTGACTGAGACTATCCACACCATAGGGGGCTCATCATAACAAGCACATCCATTAGAAATGTCCAGAATACTCACCCCCACATTCTTCCATACTTTCTAAAACATTTCTCATCAAAATCACAAAAACCCTGCAAGAAGAAAGAGAACATATCACTAATTTAAATGTACTAAGCCCTACATCTAATGAGGACCAAAATGACTTAGATCACATGAAATATGGCTTACTATCTCTCACGGGCAGGAAGACAGAAGCTCCTTTCACAGGTGATTTCCCAAAGATAAAAGAAAACAGGAGATACTGAAACAGAATTTCAAGTTCCTCTTGAATTATGTCCAAGTATTGTAGACTGAAAAACTTACCCTGTCTGTGAAGACTATGTAACCTTTGTCTGTCTGATGTGTTTTTCTTATGCATATGCTGTGTCTAAATCTCAGACCCTTCTGAATTATTACCTCTAGGGCCACATGGGAAAACTGAAGATGAGGGAAAGTCAGCTGCACATTCTGAAAACCAGTCAGCATCCTATTCATTGATCTCATGAACCCTACTGAAATTCCAGTGGATTTAGGATACTAAGATTCCAGTGGCCTCTTCTAGTCTAGCAGTTTTATACAAGTCTAAGATATGTTTGTTGAGTGAGAAAGTAAGAGATGAATGGATGAATGACATAAGGTAGATTTTCCTTCCAGTCCTCCACCTCAACATGGAAAGAGGGGATGGTGCCATTACTCCACAAAAGACAGAGTCAGCTAAAACACTTGATATGAGTTTTCACTTCTGTCACATTAAAAAAAACCCCAAAACTTTCTGTCCTTAAATTTCAACTGTGACTTTGACATTTTAACTATGCAAAACAGGGTCTCAGAAATTGTGGGTTTGGGTGCCTGTACTAAGGTTTGATTTGGGAACTTTGGAAAGGAAATTATTGCTTTTTCAGAGGGAAATGTCCAAATAGTTCTTAGATGGTAATTGGACCCTGAGGGCTTCAGGGGGAGAAAGTGAGATCTGAGAAACCAGCCTCAGGTCTATGGGAAAGGAACTCCACAGCAGAGAGCAGCCTGCAGATGAGACTGATCACTGGCCTTCTCAATGTGAGCTCCTAATCTTCTGTCCAGAAGCTGGGCCTAGGACAAAGCATCAGAGCTGCATTACCCACAGTGGCTCCACCAATATCAGTCTGTGTTTCTGCTAGTACACCCCATTCAGTTACATTAATTTATTTTTTCTTAAATATTTATATGTTTGTTTATTGAACGAGAGAATACAAGCAGTGGGAGGAGGAGCAGCAGGAGAAGAAGAGAGAGAATCTCGGGCAGACTCAATACTGAGTGCAGGACAGATGCAGGGGCTCCATCCAATGACCCAGAGATTAGGACCTGAGCTAAAATCAAAGGTCCAATGCTTAACTGACTAAGCCACTCAGACACCTCCAGTTATATTGATTTCTTAATAATCTTGTCAAAGTATCTCTTTTCTATTGATATTATAAGGGCAGTTCTTCCTTTGTATAAAAAACAACAGACACCCATGCGTGCATGCACGTGTGCATGCGCACGAGCACACACACACGCAATTCATTTAAAGGTTAAAATCTGAAGTCAACAAACACCATCTCACTTCAGTTATACTCCCTCCCTGTTCAACTCACCCATAGGATGCCTTCTCTGAAGGTTGAGAAGTAAAGTTGAGAGCTCCCTTTCAACCTCTCAAATCCCAAAAGATTTCGCCATTAGCAAAGGGAGAATTAGAGCCATGGAAATAACTCTAAGGGGTTGGCCAGTTCTTGAGAAAATTCAAGTATATACAAATTCCCCAAAGGTGACTCTTGGGCTGCCCAATAAACTGAAGTTCCAGAGCTATTCTGGAAAAAGAAAAGCCTATCTAGAGTTTGTGCTGTGAACAAGAAAGTCTGACTGTGGCATACACAGCTCAATGGACCAGTAACATGGACACTCTTCTCCTAATACTAAGTACAATTATGCCTTACTGGGGATCTGCACTTTCCAGAAACAAAGCCTCTTCACAATGCTCACAAGCTAAAACATCAAGTCCTTAGCTGAATTATCCAGAGAGCTGGGCTGCCCACTGAGGCAAACCCTGAGACTCCTAACAACAGACAATAGAGGCCTGGGGTAGATCTGGCATGTGGTTGGTGGGGCCTGTAACACCATTTCTGTAAAGTCAGGAAACCTAAGAACTACATCCTGAGGAGGAATATTTTTACTATGGAACCAAAGTGGTATTTGCAACTTTAAGAAGCAAAATAGGGAGGTCAAGCAACACTCACGTTTTGGTAGGCCAGAGCAGTTCCCACAAAAGGCAAAGGTTTTGGCCCAGGAATTCCCAGCTTCTTAAAAAGTCCATGTGTGTAGGTCCCATATCTATAAAGTGAAAGAGAAAGCCAGGTCACAGGGATGGTGGAATAAGTGCTGGAGTTGACCAGTCACTAACACAGAACTGCAACAGGCAAGGGAGAGAGGTAAAATGTAGGTGAGACATAACAGCAATTCCAACAGCAATAATCACATTCACTTATCATCTGCTTTACCGTCTCCACTGTGAGATCCACAAAAAGTAATGATGATTAGCTAATAATAGCTGAAAACATCCTGGTCTCAATCTTAGAATAGAATACTTGAGAATGAAATACTTGAGAAATACTTGAGAATACTTGAGAAATACTTGAGAATTCCTGAAAGGTTAATGTTGGTTTCCTCCAGGAAATTTACTCAAACCTATTTAGTAAATGAATCTTCCAAGATTTTGGAGATTCTCATTCTAGGTGGAAAGAGGAAAAACTGTTTCTTGTCTCCAATGATGAGACTTTACTTAATTTTACCTACTCAAGTAGGCTGGAGCCTACTAGCCTACTCAAGAGCTAAAGGTTACTGAAAGCCAACATGAAAATGCTCATACAGCTGCTAAGAGACCTTTGTGCTTTTCCTTCCTTGTTGGCTCTATAATTGTTCTGGACCTGGACCTTCTTAAATCTATCTTTGTAGAGAGGCCTTGAGCAATAACAGTCTTACTTCTGTACAATTAAAACTGTGTCCAAGGTTCCAGTAACTGGCATCACTGAAAAATGAGATGCTTTCAGCTCCACCAAAGTCTATTGTCAGGCACTCTTGTTCTCTTGAGCTGCAGAGAAGGGGGACTGACCTGTATGTGCCCTAACTGATACCATATAAGAGAACCAGTAGGGAAATAATCCATTTCAAGGTCATTCTTCCCCTCATGTCATCTGGTCCTTCAACCTGTGATACTTACCTGCTCAGCACACTGTTGGGTACACTGATTTTTTTCAATATGGTCACTCACAAAGAGTTAGTTTATTAACTCTGTGCATCAACTATCTCAAAAACCCATTATGGATGGTACTTCCAGGCCTGCCATCATCTTTCATGTGTCATGTATGGAATCCCACAACTGAGGATCCTTGCAATCCCTCCCCTTAGGTGTTTCTGAGAGATGACAGAGTGGTGGAAGAAGAGAGGGAAGTGAGGGAAGAGGCAGCCAGAAACCATTTTAACCATGAGACAGCTAAGCCTATAAGCCTAACCCCATAGAGGCAAATAAGGAAAATATGGTGGGAGAGGATGCTAGGTAGAAATGGCTCAACAAGCCCTGTAGGTGCTTACAGATAACAGATAGGGGGCCTACCATAATCCAGATACCTCTAGTTGACATGAGAATATGTGTTATGCAAAATAAAGTGAGTAATGTTAAAATGTTCCAGAGATTGGGATTAAGGCCTTGTCTCCTCTTCTTTGGAGGCTAGCCTTTAAGGCAGTATAGGTTCTGAGTGTTTTGTACAAATCCAGCAAATCTTATGTTATATTAGTCAAATAAACCCACAAAATAGCATGAAAGGACATGTGCTTTAGGGACCCAGCAGAGACACCTCAGTTGGGTCCACCGGAGTGTTTGGCTCCTTCCCCTACTACAGCTGAGTGCATCAGTACCAATTGCAGAAGCCAGATTGTCCTTGGTTAGTTCCACCACTATTCCTTCTTTGCCATCACCACCACAACAAATCAGTTCCTGTTTCTGAACATTCAACATACTATATGAACTCCCAAGTGAAGCTAAGCAAGTGAGTGAATGTGTCACCAACACTGGTCCCAAGAAAAGATCTGGTTTAGTGTCTAACTAACATGGATCCATAAGAAGGAAGAGGGTGGACTGGGTGAATTTTTCTTATTCTTTCCAGCTTCCCTCTTCTTGGTAGAGTCATGCTGCTTTTGGCACAAATGAAGGGGATAACAATAAAGCTATTCATTTTTTTAAAGATTTTATTTATTTGACAGAGAGAAACACAGCCAAAGAGGGAACACAAGCAAGGGGAGTGAGAGAGGTAGAAGCAGGCTTCCCACTGAGCAGGGAGCCCGATGTGGGGCTCAATCCCGGTCTCGGGGATCATGACCTGAGCCGAAGGCAGTCGCTTAACCCACTGAGCCACCCAGGCTCCCCAAAGCTATTCATTTTTGAATTACATTGAGTTTCATGCAGAGGGCACAGTCTACAGTTACTGACTCTTGGCTACACCAGTGTCTTCTAAGTCTACAGGGTTCATTTCCTGGTGGTGACAGTATCCAGTGACAGCCCCACTACCAGACAGACAACACACACGGTAGCTTACATGGTGGCCCTGTCCCTTGGCTTCAAGCAAAGGAGATTCTAACCCTGTGATCCTGTGATGACCTTCTGTAGGACCAGGATCAAGGAGTATCCCTGCAGGTCCGCTCTGAGGGAGGAATATTCTCCCACTCCATCCCCAGTCCTATCTGGATGATTCTCACTACTGGTCCACAGTCTCACTATTCACCTATGCTAAGTGGTTAAAATTGTGTCTGGGCACATGTATTTAAAATATATACAATCTATACCATAGAAGTATGCATGTGTACACTAAATTCATATTGTCGACATTATTCTAGAAGGCTGAGGTTATCTATGTACCTTTATAGTCACAAAGCTGAACCAACAACTCTTTTATCCTTAGGAAGGAACATACTGGAAATAGCCTTATCTCTGCTGACAATGTATTATTAAATAGAATGAAATTAAACTGTATCAATTAATTTTAAATGTCATCACACAGAAAATATGTTGTCACAATATCTGGCATTCCTAACCTTTCTCTAGGAAAATCAAAATGAGGTCTCTATCATTCCGTGTTTGTGTTCTCCTGATTTCTTACTCTTTTTTTTAAATTTCTTACTCTTAAAGAAAGTAATACTGAGACAGAGGTCAAATGTGACATGGAGGGGCCATTCCTACCCATGCTATGAAACTCAGTCCTTTCCCAACTTCCTCCATGATGACGAGAATCCCACCACTGAAAGAAATTCCTCTGATAGATCCTTTTATTCCTCCTCTTGTACTGTAATGTAAAGGCAGAAACATATTTAAAATCCAAACTGGTAGGTATTCATCTTTCTGATGGCTGAATAATATTCCTCTGTGTGTGTGTGTGTGTGTGTGTGTGTGTGTGTGTATGTGTGTACTGCACTTTCCTTTTATTTTTTATTTTTTTATTTTTTCAGTGTTCCAAGATTCATTGTTTATGACCCACATTCAGTTCTCCATGCAATATGTGCCCTCACTACCCACCATAGGTTTGCCCATCCCCCACTCCCTCCCCTCCAAGACCCTCAATTTGTTTCTGAGTCCAAAGTCTCTCATGTTTCATCTTCCTCCCTGATTTACCCCACTTCCCATTTCCTTTCCTTCTCCTACTGTCTTCTATATTACTCCTTATGTTCCACAAGTAAGTGAAACCATATGATACTTGACTTTCTCTGCTTGGCTTATTTCACTCAGCATAATCTCTTCCAATTGGTCCATGTTGCTACAAAAGTTGGCTATTTATCCTTTCTGATTATACCACATCTTATTTAGCCATTCATCTGTTGGTGGACATCTCAGCTCCTTCTGCAGTTTGGCTATTGTGGACTTGCTCCTAAAACCATTGGGATGTAAGTACCCTTTTAGTTCAATACATTTGTATCTTTGGGATAAATACCTAGTAGTGCAATTGCTGGGTCACATGATAGCACTATTTTTAACTTCTTGAGGAATCTCCATACTTTCAGAGTGGCTATACCAGCTTGCATTCTCACCAACAGTGTAAAGAGGATTCCCCTTTCTCCACGTCCTCACCAACATTCATTTTTTTCCTGTCTTGTTAATTTTAGCCATTCTAACTGTTGTGAGATGGTATCTCGTGGTTTTGATTTGTATTTCCCTGATGCCAAGAGATGTTGAGCATTTTTCTATGTGTCTGTTAGCCATTTGGATGTCTTCTTTGGAGAAATGTCTGCTCATATCTTCTGCCCATTTCTGGATTATTTTTTGAGTGTTGAGTTTGAGAAGTTATTTATAGATCTTGGATATTAGCCCTTTATCTGTAATGTCATTTGCAAATATCTTCTCCCAGTCAAGTGGGTTGCCTCTTAGTTTTTGTTTACTGTGCTGTGCAGAGCTTTTTATCCTGATGAAGTCCCAATTGTTCATTTTTGCTTTTGTTCCCTTGCCTTTAGAGATGTGTCTAGCAAGAAGTTACAGAGGTTGCTGCCTATGTTATCCTCTAGGATTTTGATGGATTCCTGTCTCATATTGAGGTCTTTCATCCATCTTTGTACCTGGTACAAGAAAATAGTCATTTCTTTCTTCTACATATGGTTGTCCAATTTTCCCAGCACCATTTATTAAAGGAACTGTCCTTTTTCCATTGGATATTTCTTCCTGCTTTGTCATAGATTAATTGACCATAAAGTTGAGAGTTCATTTCTGGGCTCTCTAGTCTGTTCCATGGATCTATGGACCTGTTTTTGTGCCAGTACCATACTGTCTTGATGATTATAGCTTTTTAAAAAAAATTTTTTTAAAGATTTTATTTATTTATTTATTTGACAGAGAGAGGGATAACAAGTAGGCAGAGAGGCAGGCAGAGAGAGAGAGAGGAGGAAGCAGGCTCCCTGTTGAGCAAGGAGCTTGCTGTGGGGCTTGATCCCAGGGCCCTGAGATCATGACCTGAGCCGAAGACAGAGGCTTAACCCTCTGAGCCACCCAGGAGCCCGACTAAGGCTTTTTAGTAGAGTTTGATGTCTGACCTTGTGATGCCACCAACTTTGGTTGTCTTTTTCAACATTCCTCTGGCTTTTCCTCAGGGTCTTTTCTTGCTCCATAAAAATATTAGGGTTGTTTGTTCCAGCTCTTTGAAAAATGTCGATGGTATTTTGATAGGGATGGCACTGAATATGTAGATTCCTCTGGGTAGCATAGACATTTTAAAATATTTATTCTTCCAATCCATGGGCATGAAATAATTTTTCCATTTCTTTGTGTCTTCCTCAATTACTTTCATAAGTATCTGTAGTTTTTAGATTACAGATCCTTTACCACTTTGGTTAGGTTTATTTCTATGTATCTTTTTTTTAAAGATTTTATTTATTTATTTGACAGAGAGAGGCACAGCAAGAGAAGGAACACAAGCGAGAGAGGGGAGTGAGAGAGGGAGAAGCAGGCCTCCCACTGAGCAGGGAGCCCAATTAGGGGCTCGATCCCGGGTCTCTGGGATCATGACCTGAGCCGAAGGCAGTCGCTTAACCAACTGAGCCACCCAGGCGCCCCTATTTCTATGTATCTTATGGTTTTTCATGCAATTGCAAATGGGATCCATTTCTTATTTTCACTTTCTTCAGTCATATTGTTAGTGTATAGAATTGCAACTAATTTCTGTGCACTGATTTTATATCTTGCCACATTGCTGTATTCCTGTATGAGTTCTAGCAATATTGAGGTGGTGTCTTTTGTGTTGTCCACATAAAGTATCATGCCATCTGTGAAGAGAGATAGTTTGACTTCTTCTTTGCCAATTTGAATGCATTTATTTCTTTTCATTATCTGATTGCTGAGGTTAGGATTTCTAGTACTATGCTGAACAACAGTGGCAAGGATGGGCATCCTTGTTGTGTTCTTGACCTTAGTGGAAAAGCTCTCAGGTTTTCGTTTCGTTTTGTTTTGTTTTGTTTTTAATATCTTATTTATTTATTGAGAGAGAGTGAGTAAGGGCAGGAGAGGGGAGAAGGTCAGAGGGAGAAGGAGACTCCCCACAGAGCTG
Source organism: Spilogale gracilis (assembly GCA_004023965.1). Taxonomy (NCBI): domain Eukaryota; kingdom Metazoa; phylum Chordata; class Mammalia; order Carnivora; family Mephitidae; genus Spilogale; species Spilogale gracilis. Next base: position 13,853 of record PITA01024489.1, on the reverse strand, counting down.
GGAGCCCAATGTGGGACTTAATCCCAGGACTCCAGGATCATGACCTGAGCTGAAAGCTGTGGTTTAACCAACTGAGCCACCCAGGTGCCCCAAAAATCTTTAAGTTTTTCCCCATTTAGAATGATATTCACTGTGGACTTTTCATATATCATTTTTATGATATAGAGGTATGTCCCCTCTATACCTACACTGTTAAGAGTTTTAGTCAACAAAGGACACTATATTTTTGTCAAATGCTTTTTCTGCATCCATTGAGAGTATCATAAGGTTCTTGTCCTTTCTTTTATTTATGTAGTATATCACATTCATTGATTTGCAGATATTGAACCACCCTTGCAACCCAGGAATAAATCCCACTTGGTCATGGTGAATAAACCTTTTAGTGTATTTCTGGATCCTATTGGCGAGTATCTTGGTGAGAACTTTTGCATCCATGTTCATGAGGGATATTGGTCTGCAATTCTCCTTTTTGGTGGCATCTTTCTCTGGTTTTGGGATCAAGGTAATGCTGGCCTCATGTAACAAATATGGAAGTTTTTGGCCATCAGAAAAGATAAATACCATTTACATCGAGGTGGATGGAACTGGAGGGTATTGTGCTGAGCAAAATAACTTAATCAGAGAAAGACAATTATCACATGGTTTCCCTCATATGTGGGATATAAGAAACAGAAGAGGATCAGAGGGGAAGGTAGGGAAAACTCATGGGAATGGGAAGTCCTCAGAGAGGGAGAAAAATCATGACAGACTCTTAACTATAGGAAACAAACTGAGGGTTGCTGGAGGGGAGGTGGGTAGGTGGATGGGATAAGTGGATAGTGGACATTAAAGAGGGCACATGATGTGATGAACACTGGCTATTAGACACAACTGATGAATTGTTGAACATTACTTCTGAAACTAATGAGGTATTATATATTGGCTAATTGAATTTAAATAAGAAAATAAATACAATCCAAATTGGCTTTCAGGGTTCTGATTTGTGGCTGCCAGCAGATTTCATATTGATAGGAAAGAAATCTCTATGCTGATACTAACCTTCTCAGAGACTAGAAGGAAAAGGTGAAAAGAATAACATTTCAAGGTTTCTGCCAAGTCTTCTCCAAAGAAGACATGCAAATGGCTAACAGACACATGAAAAAATGCTCAACATCATTAGCCATCAGGGCAATACAAATAAAATCCACAATGAGATACTGCCTTACATCAGTTAGAATGGCAAAATTTACAAAGTAGGAAACAATAAATGTTGGTGAGATTGTGGAGAAAGGGGAACTCTCTTTACACTGTTGGTGGAAATGCAAAGTGGTACAGCTACTCTGGAAAACAGTATGGAGATTCCTCAAGCAGTTAAAAACAGAGCTACCTTACAACCCAGCAGTTGCACTACTGGGCATTTACCTCAAAGATACAGGCGTAGTGAAAAGAAGGGACACATGTACCCCAATGTTCATGGCAGCAATGTTCACAATAACCAAACTGTGGAAGGAGCCAAGATGTCCTTCAACAGAGGAATGGATAAAGAAGATATGGTACATATATACAATGAAATATTATTCAGCCATCAGAAAGGATGAATACTTACCATTTGCAACGACATGGATGGAACTAGGGGGGATTATGCTAACTGAAGTAAGTCAAGCAGAGAAAGATAATTATCATATGATTTCACTCATATGTGGAACATAAGCAAAAGCACAGAGGACCATAGGGAAAGGAAGAGAAATCTGAAGGGGGAGAAATCAGAGAGTGAGATGAACCATGAGAGACTATGGATCCTGGGAAACCAACTTAGGGTCTCGGAGGGGGACAGGGAAGTAACAGAGTTATGGGTATTAAGGAGGGTATGTGTTGTGATGTGCACTGGGTGTTATATGTAACTACTGAATCATTGAACACTACATCAAAAACTAATTTACTATACATCATAACTGAACATAATAAAAAAGTAAATATTAAAAAAATATTTCTGCCAAGTCTCCTCAGCTCTAAAGATGCCCATTTAGGGATAAAGGGTTCTGCATATTACAGGGTGGGAGGATGGCCAGGACAGGGGTGCATAAAAGAAAGAATAGCCTAGGGCGCCTGGGTGGCTCAGTTGGTTGAGTGACTGCTTTCGGCTCAGGTCATGGTCCCAGAGACCCAGGATCGAGTTCCACATTGGGCTTCCTGCTTGGCGGGAAGCCTGCTTCTCCCTCTCTCAGTCCCCCTGCTTGTGTTCCCTCGCTAGCTGTGTTTCTCTCTGTCAAATAAATAAATAAAATCTTAAAGAAGAAGAAGAAGAAGAAGAAGAAGAAGAAGAAGAAGAAGAAGAAGAAGAAGAAGAAGAAGAAGAAGAAGAAGGAAGAGCCTAGTCAGAAGAGGAAGATGAGGCATCTCCAGCCTCCCTGGAAGTCTGGGTGCACCAGGGGTCTTGTGTACATAATGCCTGGTGGTGGAGGGAAGGGAGTAGGAGCCACCTGAGTGACACAGGCCCAGTCCTTCTACATGTCTCCTGCAGCTGAAACAGACCAGAAGGTGAACTTAATGAGACAAAGACCCAAGCCACTCCATCTGCCTCTAGAATCCCCACAACTTGGAAGGGCATGAGGAGCCCAAAGCCCTGGGGCCTATTGATTTTACTCAGCCTCTGCTGAATTCTGCTTTATTAGTCTAGGTCCCAACTGGTAGTCCATCAGAAGGTTATCCCCAGAAGCAAATAATGTCACTTCAAGCCTTGGAGTTACAGGAATTGTCCCTGGAGCCTGGGGGCACTCCTTCAACAGATCTGGTAAGGTCAATTTTAACCCTTTAAGTGTGCCTAGCATTTTTGAAGTACCCAACACTTAAGCAATTTCCCCTTTGTTAACTCTTGATCCTCAAAACAGATAAGGAAAAATGGGTGGATGCTGATTAGCAATTCAGCTCTAAGGTTCCAGAGGCAATGAATCTGGACAGTTACTTACAGGTAGAACAGAAACAGGCTGATAACCAGTAGAAGCCAGGTTTCCGTGGAAAAGCTTGGAATCAGGTCCATGGCCACTTGTGAATCTCCTCTAATGTTGTTGAGCAGTGTGTGCTAGTCTTCGCTGGCCTGTGTATGTGAGGAGCTTCCCTTCCCACCACTGGTGATTCAGTGAGGCTGGAATGTATATACTGAAAAGGGGGTGGGGCTGGACTGCAGTCACTAGCACGTGCCCCCCAGTCATGAGTGTTGGTAAAGCATTGTGGACACTCCCAGATTGACCTTTGAGTTCATATTCTGTCCAAAATCAATAAACAACTCAGTCAGTGTTATCAGTAATCTCAAAGGTTATAGAAACTCAGATAAAGTCACTACCCTTAAATATCTAACCAGCCCCTGTCACCATGGCCATCTCTATTGTTAAATACATGAAATATGAGTGAAATGAGCCAAGCGGAGAAAGTCAAGTATCATATGGTTTCACTTACTCATGGAGCATAAGGAGTAATATAGAGAACAGTAGGAGAAGGAAAGGAAATGGGAAGTGGGGTAAATCGGGGAGGGAGACGGAGGAAACATGAGAGACTTTGGACTCAGAAACAAACTGAGGATCTTGAAGGGGAGGGAGTGGGGGGATGGGCGAGCCTGGTGGTGGGTACTGAGGGCACATATTGCATGGAGCATTGGGTGTGGGGCATAAACAATGAATCTTGGAACACTGAAAATAGATAAATATAAAATAAAATAAATAAAATAGAATAAAATAAAATATAAAATATTAAATAAATAAATAAAATAAAATAAAATAAAATAAAATAAAATAAAATAAAATAAGTACGTGAAATCCTTCAAACAAGCTTGGTCTGCACATCTTTACTCATGAAGGTTTTTCTGTCTAGAATTGTCACTGTGCGGGGCACCTGGGTGACTCAGTTGGTTAAGCAACTGCCTTCGGCTCAGGTCATGATCCCAGAGACCCGGGATCGAGTCCCACATCGGGCTCCCTGCTCGGCGGGAAGCCTGCTTCTCCCTCTCTCAGTCCCCCTGCTTGTGTTCCCTCTCTCACTGTGTTTCTCTCTGTCAAATAAATGAATAAAATCTTAAAAAAAAAAAAAGAAATGTCACTGTGCCCCTTAGAAGAAACTATTCATCCTTCAAACCCAGCTCCAACAGGATCCCCTGTGTTGGGGTCTTTCCTCACATGCCTCCTTGAACACATATAACCAACCACTTTCTCCTCTGGGAAATTGCTGCACCCCCAAGCCCAAGTTCTATTATTGTCCTGTTCACCCTCCAGTCCAATTGTTTGTTTCCACACCTATTAGCCTTAGATTGAGAGCTTCTCAAGGAATTTGAGTGGATTGTTGGTGACCAGGCCACACACTTTATGGGAGAGATCTGAGAATACAACTTCTGGAGATTACACTGGCTCATTATGATCACTCTGACCCATCGTCTGTGTCTGCATGGCCTGAGAAACTGGATTATGTGACATATCTCAGGAATCTCTGAGACAATAGAGCCCTACAAACAAATACTAAGAAAGAAGTGTTTCCAACTCGAGTATCAACAGCGGTCAGACATGGGAAGCTGGAAGATGATCCTCAGGTAAAGTAGGAGAGAAAGTTCTAGGAATTCTGAAATATTTCTGCCCCTTTTGGTGCTTTTTCTGGGCACCATTCAATAGGGTCATACGATTATCCCTGTTTATAGAAGTAGAGACTGAGACTCAGTGACTGCAATGGGCTTTCCAATAGCCATTGATCACAAAAACAAATCGTAAATAAGTAAATATGAAGAGAGCTGAAAAGTCTTCTGAATTCTGCAACACTGCTATTCAACACTTGCCCTTCACTGGTAAGGGTCATGACAGAAAACTGAGATCCAAGACTACAAAAGCAAACTGGCTAAAGTTCTGTTCCTACCTCCATGGTGACCTGAATAACAGCTTCCTTATGTGTCTTCCTGAACAATGGACTCTGCCTCATATCAGCAGGGAAGACAGATGCTAGTCAAGATGACAGTGAGAGTGTTGTTGGGAGGGATCTTCCTATGTTCCCTAGTACAGGGAATACATGTAAAAAAGGAAATAATCATGTGATATGATAATCTGGACAACTTAATTCTCCCATCCAAACAGAAAGCCTTTCTTATTCTAATTGAAAATCAAGCCTATGTGGAAACTAGTCACTTTTATCTTCCTCCAAAATTCATGCTGGCTATGATGATTTTGTAACTAATCTTAACAAGAATTCATCTGCCTTTGTCATCTCGGGGTCTGCTCCAGCTGGTTGCAATCTATCCCAACAGCAATAGGCTAGTCATTGCTGGGGAATAAAATGCAGCTAGCACCAACCCAATGCAAATGGCCCTCTCTGCAAGGGGATAAGAGAGGCTTGAGTTTTGCACCCCATCCTTCCCTAGATGGGAACACCTGACATGAGGAGACTCACATCCTCAGAGTTGTACAGAAGGCATGAAGGAAGACACTGTGTCAGAACACCCCACACACCCTGTGGCTCTCATCTACTCCTTCCTGTACTAACATGCTCATCATGTACTTTCCAAACTATGCTCAAAATGCGTGCAGTAAAAATATAACTAAGACTCAGACATGATTCAGGTGAAGATAGAAGAATCTAACAGGTAATTACAGTACATACAAGGAAAAGTAACTATGCATCCTCCTCAACAGTGAAGGATTTATCTACTTTCTCAGTCTCCCTAGCTCTTGGTCACAACTGAATCTCAAATACCATTCAGGGAAGCCTTAGGCTCAGATATCACTGTCAACGGACAGGTCGTCAAAAACTCAGTGATGCAAGGAGCCCTGGCTGTCAAACAGTCCCATCCCTTTTTATGGTGAGCCCATATGGTACCTCTTCTCAGAAGCTGGGCCTGATTTCTACCGGACAAGAGAACTGCTCATAGTAGGGGAGCCAGTGTTGCTCTGGAATGATTTGTACATCACATTCAAATTTCACAGGTCCACAATCCCAAGTGTACAAAAATGAAAGGAAGATTATGTGTCTGTCCCAAAGCTGTCAAATTCCCATTCTTCTCGGTAAGGACAAACTGGATCTCGCCAGTTCTCGATAACCAGGTGGTATCTAAGTTTTGGTGGCTGGGCCTTGTGCTTGGCGTGGCAGTGGTGATGTAAGTGACAGGTCCGTGGACATTCCTGCCATTGGAGGAGGTGGGCCCTTCTCCCATCACCGTTCAGTATTGGTTAGGCTCTGTACCTGCTGCATTCAGTCTATGGGCCAAGAACTAAATATTAAAAAGTCAAAATCCTTGCCTTATGAACCTGACACTCTCAAGGTATGAGAGACACTATGATAACTACACAACTATTGAGCTATAAATCAAGACTGGCTATTCAAGTATTAGTATCTGTTATATCTGTTGACTTTGCCCAGCCAGATACCTGACCCTCACAGGCCCTTTAGAACTGTTCACTGAAAATGAAATCATAAACACTTCAACTGATGGTTGAGAGAGGACAAGAGTTACAGAGTAACCCCAAATTATGCAATGTCATTTCTTTTAGCAGGAGGAGACATGAATTCAAGTTTTAAATGAAACATAATTTATAAGGTGAGAGTTCACTGGATGGGGACTCTTGACCTTTTTCCTTCTTCTCAATTATGTGTAGGAGGCTCTTTTTATCACCTTCTCTGTGAGGAGCCACTGAGGACATAAATGTTTAGAGATTTCATTTCCTGGATTCTAATTGGAGACTACAGTGTCTGTCCAGCTGTGTAAACACAGGTCATAGGGCAGAACCACCACACCTCACTTTCCCCCACCTCTGTAGGATCTAAAGAAACTCCAGGATGAGAACCCACTTGTCCCACTTTCCCAGTGGGCAGAATTTGTCTCTAAACAGTTCCCTAAGTGGAAGGCCTTGTAGGTTAAAAAAAGTTAAACCACAAAATCACCAAACAGCAGGAATAAACACAACGCATTCTCTCTTTACCAACACAGTGTTTTAGAAAATTCAGTTGGGACTTTCAGGCAAAACTAGGACCAGAGAAGAGAGGGAGGCATTCCAATTAAGGGTAAAATTGCCAAATTCTCAGTAATCATACAAACAACACACTTGATTTGAACACACTGCTTTCAAAAATCAATATCAAGGCAAAGAAATCAATGAGGGAAATGTTAAGATTGCATCCTTTTGATGGCTGAGTAATATTCTACTGTGTATATACACCACATCGTCTTTATCCATTAATCTGTTGATGGACATCTGAGTTTGAATGGAAGTGGCATGTATTACAGTAAGCAAAAGAAGTCAGTCAGAGAAAGGCAATTATACGGTTTCACTCTTATGTGGAATTTAGGAAACAAAACAGAGGATCACAGGGGAAGGGAGGGAAAAACAAAATAAGAGAAAATAAGAGAGAAAGATAAACCATAAGAGACTCTTAACCATAGTAAACCAGCTGAGGGTTGCTGGAGGGGAGGGGCCTCGGGGAAGGGGTAAATGGGTGATGGGCTTTAATGAAGGAACTTGAGGTAATGAGCAATGGGTGTTATATGCAGGGGGTGAATAACTGAACTCTTCATCTCTAACTAAAAAGAATAAATAAATAAATAAATAAATATAAATGAGTAAAAATGTCAATCAGAAAAAATAAATGAGGGATAACATATCAAAACTTTAAATAAAGGCATGTTCTCTAGGTTAATTTTGTGTACGTAATTCACTACAAAAAGTGGAAGAGGAAAAAAAGGAAAACTAGAGAAAATTCAAGTAGTTCTATTATCTGATCATTATCTGAGCTTGAATGGAAGTGGAGGGTATTATGGTAAGCAAAATAAGTCAATCAGAGAAAATCAAATATACAGTTTCTCTCATATGTGGACTTTAGGAAACCAAACAGAGGAGATCACAGGAGAAGGGAAGGAAAAACAAAATAAGAGAAAATCAGAGAGGGAGACAGACCATAAGAGACAAAGTAAGGACAAAATGAAAGAAATAGTTCAAGAAAATTTCCCAGGACTGAAGAGCAAGTCTGCAGAATGAAAGGTCAACACACTGCACCATCCAATACACAGCCCATTTAGATTGACATTTATTAAAAATAGATAAAATTAGAAATGCAGTTCCTCAGTTCCCCCCTCTTCCCAGTATGCAGTAGCCTCCTATGGCTGAAGGGAACCATGCTGGACAACACAGACACAGAATATTTGCATCATTGCAGAAAGGCCTCTTGAACACCTCTGCCTAGCATAATGGATTACAGCAAATCCACAAAGACACAATGTAATCAACTTTCAGAACACCAGGGACAAAAAGGAAATCCCAAATGCTTGCAAAGAAAGTGAGGGGAACAAGACACGGGTCACATACAAGCAATTAGAAATCAGAAGTACACTAATCTTCTCAACAGTTCTACTAGAGACAAGTTTCTAGGTCTTCAAGTTCACAGAGAAAATTCTAGTCCACCTAGAAATCTGTGCTCAAATCAGCCATCAAATAAGAGGGTAGAGCAGTGATATATTCAGACACACACATTCTTAAGAAATATTTACTTCTCTGCATCACTCTTCTGAAAGCTACATGGAATTGGCCTCTGTCGAGATGAGGGAGAAAACTAAGAAGAGATCAGGTGGAGCAAGGTTATAACCTTTGTTATAACCGCTGTAGTACTAGTGAACTTTCTAAAGCATACACATCTATACATTCATTCTTAAAGATCAATTTTTAGAAGCCTCAGGCTAGGTCTCAGCTCCTCCCAACTCCCTCTGGAGACAAGGGATCCTCCTCTGTGCTCTCAAAGCATCATGGCTGACTTGCCGCCATATTGAATCAGTCTATGCATAGGTATGGATTTTCCCTGCCTACAAGGCACACTTGGACCTGATCCAGAATGGTAAGTAGGAAATGTTTATGGATCTAAACAAAAACCAGAGCAAGAACTTTCCTGCTGACCTCTAGGCATCTTGAGGTTCAGATAAACCTTGGATAGCAGGTGTTGGGAAGTGCCCAAGTGAAAAAACAATAGAGGTATCGGTGGACACACTCCACGTGTTGTTTCCAAGATGTGTTTCACAAACAGTCACAATACTTCACTGAAGTGAAGAACACTGTCTGGTCAGCACTGTGTAGGCTCTCAGAGGACAGCTCTGGGGTCAACATTAGCCACTAAGCCATCTCTGTCCTTTGGGGGCCAGTGAGCTCCAGCCCAGCACTGGGACTAATGAAATTGTCTGGAAGTAGCTCAGCACAGTGAGTGAGGCCACAGGTAACAGGGCTCCACTTTTCTACTCTCTCACCATAAGTAAGTTACTTACCTCTCTGTGCCTCAATTTCTTCAGAGGGTTGTTAGGAGGATTAAATGAGAAAACTGTAAGATTAAAGCCTTTGACTTGAACAGTGAGATCTCTCCAGCTCTCTGACTCTTCCATTTCATCTTTGTTAATCAATCGATGTTGTTATGGCTCCAATGGCAGAAATGAGAGACATACTGCTTTTGAAAACAGACAGATGCCCAAAGAAAATGTAGCTCTTTGATTTTTCAAATTTGACATCATCATCCCCATGAGACCCTTCCTGGGGTGACATTGGGGAGGATTTCTTGTCACTGTAAAACAACTTCTTGGTCTCACTCTCACTTAGATCATAGGCTTCTCTGAGTTCACACTTTCTGATCCTGCCATTTCCCTTCCCCTTATCCTCCAAGAATGAGCTCAGGATGTTGGAGGTATCACTTCTGGACTGGGAAAGTGGGCCTCAGAACCTCTCTCTGCTCTGGATCAAACATGTATCACCTGTTCTCTGCCCTGTTTCTACAGAGGGTCCTTGATGGTTTGTGGCTCTATCCATGGTTCTACAAGGACTGGGAGTCACCTCTGCTGACTTGGGCCCCCCTTCTCACTGATATCCAGGAACCACTCTCACCATCCCCCTACCTTTGCTGAGAGTGTACATTCACTACTGTGTGTTCTCTAGCCCTCTGTGACAGGCCTGTGCAGGCCCACTATTATCATCCCTGCATTGCAGATGGGGAAACTGAGGCCTTTAGGGTTAAACAACTAGATCCCCCAGCTCTTTTGGCACAGCTGGCTTTGGATCCAGGTAGAGTCTGCCCCTCAACCAGCATAGCCTGGTGGCTTCAGCTTCCCAATAGAACAACTGCTGGGACCCTACCTCTTTACCTCTGTATACACATAACCTCCCCCCCACACACACTTCCTTTTACCCAAACCCCTTAGACACACACATGCCCCCAAATACACACACTGTAAACAGAAACACAAGAACTCTGGACACAGGCATTCTTCTGTAAACACAAACACATATCTAAACAGACACACTCCTATACACAAACAGCCACACACACACACACCCCTAGACAAACACACTTCTGGACACAGACACACCACCACCACCACCACCACCTCCAACCAGCTCAGAAGGCCCAGCTGACAGTCAACCCCTGTACAATCTGCTGCATTCTGTGCTGTGGCATCTGAGGCATCCCAGCTCTCCTGTCTCTATATTAGTTACTACTCTCTAATACATTACCCTAGAACACAGTGGCATAAAACAGTGATTTTATTTTCTCAGAATCTGTGGGTGAGGAATTTGCAAGTGACTCAGCTGAGTGGTTCCAGTCAGAGTCTGTCATGAGGTTGTGGCCAAGCTATTGTCTGGGGCTGCCATCATCAACATGTTGGACTGAGCTGGAAGCTACATCATAGGTAGCCCATTGGTGGGCCTGGCAGGTCAGCACCAACTCTGGAAGGAGGTCTCACATGTATACTATGTGGCCACCTGACTGTCCTCACGATATAGCAGCTGACTTTCCCCAGTAAAGTGACCAAGAGGTGCAAGGTAGAAGCATCTTTTTCTTCTATGACTCGGCTGCAGTTACACACTGACATGTCCACAATATCCTCCTGGTGTCCCAGGCCAGCCCTGTTCATGGGACAGAGACTATACACCAGGAGGAGAGACACTGGGTGTTCTTCAAAGATAGCTACCCCCACAGCCACAATGTTGCCCTACTGAGAGGCATGCTAGGGGCACAAAGCCTTGGTGTCAAAAAGGAACAGCACGGACAGATGCTTGATCAAGTCAGTCCTCTAACTTCTTCCCTTTTGTCCTAATCCATGGGCCCCAAGGACCACCCCTGCTTAGACACAAACATTCTTTTCTCTGAGCTCATCCACAGCCCCACTGCTGCCTCCATGATTCACAGGAACTAAAAGGTGATGGCTTCCTCCAGCTTCCCCCAATTGTCACCTCACCTCTAGGTCCTGTACAACTGACTCCACTGAAATGAAGGAGGGGTATTGCAATGATTTAATGTAGCATGACAGATCACCCAAATGGACTGTACAATCTCTTATTTTACCCATGAAATGAAGGACGAGACTCAGCAGGCCAGCCCTTGCTTGGAGACTCATGTGGTTGCAGACAGACTGGGACTGGGGTCATCCTGAATTGGAGTGACTCAAACAGCTGGGCCTGGAATGTTTGGGGCTCCTAGGGATTTATGCTTCTCTAGATACACAAAATGATGGTTGATGACGACGATGATAGATGGATAGAGATGGATATAGATGACAGGCAGATAAATAGATAAATATGATTTGATGGTAAATGGATAGCAACAGGTAAATAGATGATAGATAGAATCCTCTACTCACATATAGGCTTACGGTATCCACTTACAAAAAAGGATTTGCATCTTCAAACAAGATTCCATGGAGAGGACAGTTGATGGACCAAAGAAGTGAATAGGGATGTTCACACATCCTACAGGGCCTTCCAGCCCCATGGACAGAAGCCAGTCTGTCACAGGAGAGGAAACAAACCCCTAAATGAGCCAATTTTGACTCGATATTTCTCTGGTCCTGCCTACCTGTGACCCCCGAAGATTTAAGCAGCTCTCATCTGAGCTCTTCATGTATCCTGACAACTGTACATCCACACTGGGCAGAACTCTGGCACCACAAAAGCAATGTTAAGAGAAGCCTGGAGAGATGCCACCTGAACACAGTGGAGCTTTTACTGCAGTGCATCCCAGTCCCCAAGACTGCCCAGTCCTAGCTGTGATGACTGTTAACCTTAAAACTACAATCTGGGAGTCAAGATGGCTGAAGGCCAGGTGACCACATTTCGGGGAGCTCCCTGAAGAGAGCTGAATTCCAGCAAAAAAAAAAAAACCACTACAAGACCACCGTGAACACCCATGAAATCAGCCTGAAATGTGATATTTCCCACTTCTGGACCACCACAAGAGACAAAGAACATCGGCAAAAAGGTAGAAACAAATAAGAGGGTCTGGAGGCTTGCCCCCAGAGACAGGGGAGTGGGGGAGGAAGCCCACAGAGCTGAACCATTGAAAACAAATACCCCAAAATGAAGTGCTCTGTGAGTGAGGAATAACAGCAGATTACGGCCTGAATCAGGGCTAGACAGAAACGGGAACACAGCGGAGCCTGGGGCAAGGCAAGGAGACTTTTTAAATTTTTTTCCTGCTGCCCGGTGCCCCCACGCGCCACCGCCGGAGCCGCCGCAGCTGCCACAAAAGCAGCGGGAGTGGATTCTATTTTTACGCCGCTGCCCTTCTCTCCCATTTCTCTCCACACCGTGGGCTGCGCGCAGACCCCCCCAGGGAAGGCGTTTTTACAGACTTGCATGGGACTGGAGAGGCCGCGGGTCCCAGGGCGCAGACAAAGTCGCGCGATCCAAAAGGAGTTGTGGCTTTGAGGTGCGGGAGTGAAGCGACAAGCGGGGTGGGGGCAGAAATCAATACAACGTCTGCACCAGCCCGGCTGTGACAGGCTGCCAACCGGAAGGCTGGAAAGAGCCCCTCCCTGTGTAGAGGCTCTCTCTGGGACGGAGGTTTGGGCACAGACATCTTGCTCCGACTTGACTTCCGCAACAGCTGAAAAAAGACGTAAAAGAACAACGCTCCGCTACCAGAGAATTGTAACCTGATAACCTTGTTACCATGAAGACCGGCCTCTAGGGAGGGGGCCGAGAGACTCAGCCTAGGTAGAAGGAAGAAAGGGAACGACACGCCCCGCTCCCAGAAAGCAAGCCAGAATCTCAGGAGGACAACACTCCAATGCAAAACCCCAAATTGGGGGAAAGGCAATTTATTAAACTCCTGGCACTGACTACAAGTACCAAAAGATCTACAACTCATTGATAAAGTTTTCCACCTCATTTACTTTTTAAAACTTTTTTCTATTTTTACTTTTAAAGCTTCCACTTTAAGCCTAAAAATACATTCTCACGGTTTTTCTTCTTTCAGTTTTTAGCCCCCTTATCACAACGTGATACCCAATACAACACCCATTAACATTTCTTATTTGTTTTATTTTTTTTATTCTTTTTTATTTTTTATTTTTTTATTTTTTCTCTTTTTTACCCTAAAATTTTTTCAAACACACCCTGTATTTTCTGCTTTTGTTGTTGCCTCTTGTTTCCCTGTTCGCTCACTCTGTTTTTTCACTTTCTTCTCTCCTCTTTCCTTTATTCTCTCTTTTACATGTACATGTAAATACAAGCTTCAAGTCAATCCCACATCCCTATTCAATACTACCCCCATATACAACCAGTTCTAATACCCCTATATCTTTTGAAAGTGGACTCCTCCAACAAAAATAACAAGACAAACTCGGGAGCGTCTGAAATGCATTCCTTGCCCACAAGGAGTGTCTGCCCTCACCTTCCCACTCTACTTTGTCAGTGTGTCTGTGTAATTGTCTTTGCTTCTATATTATATAAATACTGGTCTTGGGGGTCATATAGGTTGGGCTTCGCTTTTTGATCTCTTCATTTACCCTTGATAACCCTTTTCTTTACCCTGTAACAGCTTTGTACCATATAAATCCTATCACCGGGCCCCGCTCTGGCAGGGGTGTCTTTTCTTGCTTCCTC
>PITA01024488.1:0-26180 GCA_004023965.1 Spilogale gracilis | reverse complement strand
CTAGTTTCATTCTTCTATACATAGCTGTCCAATTTTCCCAGCACCATTTATTGAAGAGACTGTCTTTTTTCCACTGGATATTTTTTCCTGCTTTGTCAAAGATGATTTGCCCATAGATTTGTGGGTCCATATGTGGGCTCTCCACTCTGTTCCATTGGTCTATTTCTCTGTTTTTGTGCCAGTACCATGCTGTCTTGGTGATCACAGCTTTCTTTTTTAATTTGGACTTTATTTATCTAATTCAGTTGAGTGGAATACCTCTTTCCATGACCACCTGAAACAAATGAGTTGTTTCTGTGGTTGGAAAAAAACATACACAGGCACCAAGTTTTTGAACAAAATTCTGAAGTTGTTGGCTTTGCCTCACGTAAAGGACATTTATTTTCTCTGGACATTTCTGCCGAGTTTATCCCAAATTCAAAGAATGACTTAATTCGTAACTAGAAAATCTGTAAAAATTTTTATCAAAAAACCTTCTCTATTTGTTTTTTTGGTGTTGACTTTGAGAAGTCCTTTATAGATCTTCGATACCAGCTCTTGGTCTGTTGTGTCATTTGCAAATATCTCCTCCCATTCCATGGGTTGCCTCTTTATTTTGTCGACTGTTTCCTTTGCTATGCAGAAGCTCTTTATTTTGATGAGGGACCAAAAGTTCATTTTGCTTTTGCTTTCCTTGCCTTTGGAGACCTGTCTTGAAAGAAGTTGCTATGGCTGAGGTAGAAGAGGTTACTGCCTATGTTTTCTTCTAGGATTTTGATGGATTCCAGTCTCACATTGAGGTCTTTCATCCATTTAGAATTTATCTTTGTGTATGGTATAAGAGAATGATCGAGTTTCATTCTTTGGGAAATAGCTGTCCAATTTTCCAAGCACCATTTATTGAAGAGACTGTCTTCTTTTCCATTGGATTTTATTCCTGCTTTGTCAAAGATTATCTGACCATGGAGCTGAGGGTCCACATCTGGGCTCTCTACTCTGTTCTACTGGTCTGTGTGTCTGTTTTTGTGCCAGTACCATGCCGTCTTGGTGATCACAGCTTTGTAACAGAGCTTGAAATCAGGCAACATGATGCTCCCAGCTTTGTTTTTCTTTTTCAACATTTCCTTGACAATTCAGGGTCTTTTCTGGTTCCTTACAAATTTTAGGATTGTTTATTGCAGCATTTTGAAAAATGCCGTTGGTATTTTGATTGGGATGGCATTGAAAGTATAGATTGCTCTGGGCAGCATAGACATTTTAACAATGTTTATTCTTCTGATCCATGAGCATGAAATGTTTTTTCATCTTTTTGTGTCATCTTTAATTTCTTTCATGAGTGTTCTGTAGTTCTTAGAGTATAGATCTTTTACCTCTTTGGTTAGGTATATTCCAAGGCATCTTATGGGTTTTGGTGCTATTGGTGAATGGAATAGATTCCCCAATTTCTCTTTCTACAGTTGCAAACTCAACAGCCAGAAAACAAATAATCTAGTCAAAAAATGTTAAAATCTAGACATAAACAGACACTTCTCCAAAGAAGACATATGAATGGTTAACAGATACACAAAAAAACATTCAACATCATTAGCCATCAGGGAAATTCAAATCAAAACCACATTGAGAACCGCTTTACACCAGTTAGGATGGCAAAAATTGACAGGGCAAGAAACAACAAATGTTGAAAAGGATGTGGAGAAAGGAGAACCCTCTTATGCAGTTGGTGGAAATGCAAGTTGGTGCAGCCACTTTGGAAAACAGTATGGAGTTTCCTCAAAAAGTTAAAAATAGAGCTACCCTATGCCCCAGCAATTGCACTACTGGATATTTACCCCAAAGATACAGATGTAATGAAAAGAAGGGCCATACGTACTCCAGTGTTCATAGCAGCAATATTTATAATAGCCAAACTGTGGAAAGAGCTGAGATGCCCTTCAACAGATGAATGGATAAAGAAGATGTGGTCCATATATACAATGGAATATTACTCAGCCATCAGAGAGGATGAATAACCATCACTTGCCTCAACATGATTGGAGCTGGAGGGGATTATGCTGAGCGAAATAAGTCAAGCAAAGCAAGACAATTATCATATGGTTTCATTTATATGTGAAACATAAAGAATAACATGGAGAACATTAGGAGAAGGAAGAGAAAAATAAAAGGGGGCTTGAAATCAGAGGGGGAGATGAACAATGAGAGACTATGGACCCCGGGAAACAAACTGAGGGTTTCAGGGGGTTGGAGGAATGGGTGAGCCCAGTGATGGGTATTAAGGAAGGGCACTTATTACATGGAGCACTGGGTGTTATACACAAACAATGAATCATGGAACAATATATAAAAAATGATAGATGACATAAATAAAGATAACGAAAACAAGATAACATAAAAAAAGCCCCTCTTCATGTAGCAAAAATCATATCCTCTTAGGGATATTAGTATGCCCCCTCCAGGGACCCTCTAAAATCTTTAGCAGCATCTTCTGATTGCTATCAAATACTTATTAACTAGGCTTTTTCTTGAAGGGCTATTCTTAGATATGATTTTGTCCAATTATTTTGAAAAGAGTATTAGATTTGCCTCTCGGTACTTTTCTCCCTGAGTGGAGATTAGGGAACTGTATTGGGAAATAATATTGATTTATCCAAATGGATTTGTTTTGGAAAGTGAAAATAATCCCCTAATAGTGCCGTGTAAATATAGATGAGCAATTGACCATATAATTAACTACCCTTCCTTTTTGCTGCGTCTGGTTTGTTACTAAATGTGTCTTCTGGTAAATCATTATAACTCAGTGCATTGTATGATAGGCAAGGAGTTCTCAGGATGTTCCTTTTGCATTTCCTTCAAAATGAGAAAGTCGTCAGGAAATGAATATTTTGGGAGAGATACACATCCGCATCCCAGGGACCCATGACACCTTTCAGTGCACGTGGATGTTCCCTGCTCTGCTAGACGTTTCAATGACCTCCACCAATCTCGTCTTGTTTCACTGTGCGTCCTGCCCAGACACCTTCTCTCTGCCAGTTTATGGACCAGTTATAGGCCAGTAACACCCTTCGGACCCAGGATGTGGGAGACATAACAAGGGCTTTGAAATCAGATCTGAATTTAAATCTTATATTACTACCTTCAAGCTGTATGACCTTTGGCAAATGTAAGTGTCCCCCAGAGTAGGAGACTCGTTGCCTTCGTAGCTGTGTGCCTCCTACCCCACTGGTAAGGTCTGTTTGTCTCTTTATTACTGATTTTAACTTTGAGCATTTGGTTAAATGTGGTATCCTTCGGGTTTCTCCACTTTCTATAGAATTAATCTATTTTATTATTTATTTATTTATTATGTATTATTTATCTTATTTTATGAATTATTTTTCCTGATTAATTAATATATACGTATTAAGGGATAGTTTGAGACTTTGTAAATATTTCATTTCCTCATCAGACTTTTGGCTTACTTTTAGCAACCATTAATTTGTGACTTAAATCAGTTAGTATTCCAATGATTTTCTATTTCATGCTTTCTGTATGTATTAGTTGGGTTTGTACTGTAAGAAAGAGCTTTATTTTGTTTGTTTATTATCACTGTGGGCTAGTGAATTCTGATTTTATCCACGTCGATGCTCCTTCTGTCCCAGATTCAGCGAGTGGGACTTCCTTCTGGCTGACACCTATGTGTTCTCATGTGACATCATCACTTTTGAGACTTTTTTTTCCCTTACTCTCTTGTGCAAGGTGTTTCTCCTCTACTTTTCTTGCTCTAGCCTTGGAATCAGAAACTTCTCTCAAGGTCCAACTGTATCAGTATTATAATCTTGAGCTTCCCTTCTTCTAGGTACCACCTCTTCCCCAAGCCCTATGTCCTCTTCTCCAGGAAGGGAACTGAGTCCCATCAACAGTGGGCCAGATAGCTGAAGTTTGATCCAAATCAGCCACCTGTGAGTTGCAGGACTTTGGGCAATTCCCTTACACGCCCATCCAAGAGATGGGAGTAGGAATAACTCCATATTGTTGCAAAAGGTAGCATAAGTAACGTTTTTGAAACACTGAGATGCAGCCTTTAGTTTTAAAAAGGGCTTTGACAATTTCGGGGGCGCCTAGGTGGCTCTGCAGGTTAAGCCTCCAACTCTTGACTTAGGCTCAGGCCATGATCTTAGGGTCATGAGATCCAGCCCTGCCTCAGGCACTTGCTGAGCATGGAGCTTGCTTAAGAATATTCCTCTCCTTCTGCCACCACCCCCTGCCCCGTTCGCGCTCTCTCACTCTCTCTCTCTAAAAATAAACAAATAAATAAAAGGGCTTTGATGATTTCAGTACCTGCTGCCAATAAGGAATGCCTTGAATGTTTCTTGGCTGTAGATTTCAGTGAATTTCTCTGCTCATAATCAGCGGATCCATTTACAAATGTGAGACTTTCCTAACACTTTTCGGGTACCCACTACACAAGATACTTGCTGATACACGGGGAGGGAGCCAGACAACTTTGACAAAGGTGCCAGGTAAAGCAAGCAGGTCAAAGGACGACACTCCCTCTTTGTCTTTGTTCTCTGATGCTACAGCAGGGTAAGTTTAACCCTTGGCAAGGTCCAGTTTGCTCAAGAACACTGGCGTATTTACCACCCCAAGCACCCCCAACCTTTCGGATGTTTTCTTTCATATTAAGAATGTTGGCACTGAGGAGTCAGGGACTTCACATAGAAGCTGTGGGTCTTCTGCTCCTTCCCCTGCAGGGAGCCTGAGATCCTTCCACATGATGATTAAGGCAGGAGCAGGCTCCAGACACCTGCAGGACGGCAGGACCAGCTTTCCTTTACAGACATAGGGATGGCATCTTACCAGGATATTGCATTAGACAGAACCCACTTGGAGCCAGTCGGAGCCAGGGTCCAACACTGCATCCCCTCTTATCACAAGTGTCCCTCAGTTCCCTAATCTGTAAAATGGGAATATTTGCTGGGTGACAGGGCTTTCCATATTTGACATGGTAAAGTTCTTGGCACACAGTAAATATACAACAAATGAAGCTAAGATTGTTCTCATCTGATGAGAAACAAATGTCTTGAAGAAAGAAAGTTCTGCCCTTTTAAATCGATCTACTCCAAATGTCATCATATCTATAAATGCTAATGACTAGCTAAGTGTTCTAGCGGGGCAACACATGAAATCAACCCCAAGAGTCTGATGAAGAGCCCAGGTTGGGCAAAGAAACCCCCTTATCTTTGCCCTTTGGCTTTCCAAATTGCCGGTGCAGATCATTCTATTTCCTCACTCAGGTGTTCACACAAAAAAAGCACGTAATAAAATAATTCTTTGAGACAAGTATAGAGCGAAGCTTTCCCAGAAGACAGGATCCTGGCTTTGAGTCACATAAAGTGTGTGCTTTGTTAATAACACAAGGAGCGAAGGCATGAATGAATTTTATTTCCTTGGACAAGCAGTTCAGAATACAGATAAGGCCAAGCGAGCTGCTAAACTCTTAAATAAATGTTTTAGCACTATCTAGAAAGAAAGACTGCAATTGATTCCAATCTTTTGTGACAGAAAATCAGTTCTTTTAAAACTCCCGGGGCAGCAAACAGTAACAGAAATGTCCTGTTTCTAATAAGAGTCGGAAAGGGTTGCAAAATAAAACATCGTCAGTGGAAACCTACAGGCTGCAATTAACATGCACAAAATTTCCCCAGACGCCTCCCTTCTCCATCCCTCATGTTCAAAGAAAGGAAAAAAACTAAACAAAAAAACAAGCTTACTGTGATTTGTAATTTTATAAAGTGATATTTTCTAATTATCCGTAGGGTCTTTCAATATTTCCAAAGACACAGGAAGAGATATTTTGATCCCAAACAAGACCAAGTTGGATTGCAAGAATAGTGCTAACATCCCAGCCATGACTGCTACTGAGGTTTTAGGATGTGAAGGGATTTTACTTTATTTAAACAGCTTAACACTTGCTAAGATCCATGGGGTTCTCCCCATGCATCAGAACACCTGGAAATCTCATGAAAATACAGATCTTTGGGCCCTGTCCCCAGAATATCTGACTCAGGGGGGGTCTGCATGGTGCCTGAGAAGCTGCATTTTTTGTAAGGTCCCAGATGAGACTGAGGCTGTCAGTCTTAGGAAAACCACTTTGAGAACCATCACACCAGCATTAAGAATCGCTTTCGCTAAAACAGAGAATTCACCACCAGAAACAATAATGTAAGAGACAGGATCACATTTCTTGCATTACCAGCTTCTATGCCAGATTGTCCTTTTTGTTCCCCCGGATAGAGTTCAACCATCTCATTGAATGTCTTACAAGTGTGGTTATTGGTTTTCTAACAGCCTGTCTATCCACTCCCTGGACTCTCGGGCCCCTGGGACCACACCAATGGCTCTGACATCCAGCTCTAACCAGGCCTCTGCCCCGCTCAAAAACCCTCAGTGGTTGGGCATTGCCTGGGGAATGCAATGAAGTCTCCCAAACATGACATTCAAGGCTCTCCTCCATTGCCATCAGTTACCTTGCTGGGCTCGCTTCCTTTCCGACCTTCCCACCAACTTACAGTTGGTGCCCTGGCTAGACAGAAGGTCAACATACCCTTGGTTAGCGCTTAACCTCTCCCAGCCTGAGGATCAGAGGAAGCAGGTGAATAAAACTGTACCAAACCCAAAGCAAGGTGATTGTTACAAGCGATTCCAACTGAAACCCTTTGAACACCTGCTCAGTCAGAGCTACATGTCCCAGAATAGGGCCACAGATAGTAGCTCCATGCGGGCTCCCGGGTTCCAAAGATAAAATGATTGGCTGTCCCTTCCTAAACATTCTCCCTTCAAGAAGCCTCCCTGCCACCATGTGCTGGATCCCTTGCTGTAGCAAGTGACAAATCTAGCTTTGTTTCCCACAGGGACATTCCTGGTTGTATTTGGCTGTTGGCCAACAACAGTAAGTAGGGTTATTCTTGCTCAGATGGAAAAAAATAAATCAGAGAAAGGTATGATTGTCACAATGGGATGGTAATGTGATTAATTAGGAGTCCATGCACACAGTCAGTTATAGATTTAAAGTTTCTTCAGTGACAAAGATACATTGTAGAGAGATGTGGACACCACTTGTTCCCAGATGGAGGTAGAGTGTCCCACGCTCCAATATTCCCATGAGAATCAGAATTCGGATTCCCATGAGAATCAGAAGTAGTATGTAGATCATACCACTTGCTCTGAGTGAGGATTCCCAGATGAGAAGACCTTTCTATGGCTTGGGTACAAGGTTCATACCCTCCTGAACGCCCTCTCACCCGATCTCCTAAGGATGGAAAATATGACCTGTTACCCTGCCTGCCCCCCATGCACAAATCACTGAAGCACAATTACCTCCCCTCCCCAGATCCTGAGTAATTATTGAGGGTAGGTGATGCAGAAGCCGGTTTCCCAGGCATAGCCTCCCCCAGCACACCCCAAGTTCTGAGCTATGTGAGATCCATTCCTGTAACATACCAAATCCTTATCACAATGCCTAGAACATAAGAGAAACTCAATAGATTTTGTTATTCTTCTTCATCCTAAAATCTCACCATCTTTTTATTGTTACTTAAATTTTTTTTCCAGTGTTCCAAGATTCATTCCCCATTCCCCACACCCAGTGATCTATGCAATAGATGCCCTCAGTACCCACCACCAGGTTCTCCCATCCCCCCATCCCCTCCCTCCAAGTCCCTCAGTTTGTTTCTGTGTCCAAAGTCTCTGTTGCTTTTAAGAGCCACTCAATTGGCATCTCATGAAAAGAATCCTCTCTACCCACCCCAAAAGCACACAGGAAACTCTCCCTTCTTGAGAGCCCTACCCAATGTTGAATGCATGGTTCCTGTGTCCCATTTCAGTCTCTGGGGACTTGACCCCCACCATGACTGCTAAACCCTTGACTCGAGACCCTGCATCACCCATGTTTGCTCTTCACCTCATGCCTGACATGGACCCTGCATCTCAGAGATGCTAGTCATTTTACAACAGACACTGTTGTGTAATTTTTGAGCCAAAACGCAATGCCTAGAGTTATGCATTTGGTTAGCCAGAAACAGTTTACTACTTTTATCCTAAACAGAATCCACTAAAACCAACAAGAACAGATTTCATAAAATCAAAAATTGGACCGGCAGGCGTTCCCCTTTCCCTTGCAACAGGCTTCTCAAACACTCACAGTTGCACGGGCTTTTTATACCTTTTTTATTTAAAAAAAAAATAACATGGAAATAAACCAGTGGGTTCCTCCAGCATTGAAAATAAATTTGGTGAAGACTTAAATCCACTGACCCTAATAAATTTCTATTCTCTAAGGAGTGATATTCATAGTGGAAATAATTGCTGATAACCCTAAGTGATTCACTTCTGTGCAGTGTCTGGAAGGTGGTAGTAGGTAATATTCCAATTTTTGCATACCCAGGACTACGATCACAGAATGGTTGTCTTTTTTCAAGTGTTCTTCTGTGTCAAGCCATGGGTCGAATGCCATACTCCGACACTCTGAATAAAATTTAAATCACGGCATGAATTATTATAACAAGATGCAGATGTTAATTTCCTGAAACCGTTTAAGGCTTTTGTTTCACAAAATTTGGAGCTGTTTTATAGAAGAAGAAGGAGCTCAACGTTTGCTGTCAGGAGATGACAGTCCCCACCAGTGAAAGCATAGACAAGTGACTTATTTTTCCATCCCTCTAAAATAGAGGAGATAATAATAGGCACCTCACGTGGTTCTTCTAGGAATTAAATACCCCAAGAGTGCTTAGTAAGCCAGAGTGCTTCATAAATATGAGTTACTACTGAAATTATTCATAGAGACATCATATGTCAGGGCGGGAGAGGGGCTCAGAGACCATCTCATCCAGAACATGGTGGTTACACTAGAGGAAATTGAGTCCAAGGTGGCTGTTGCTTGTTTGAGGGTACAAGGGTCAAAAGGCCATCCTGCCCCTCTTTCCTCAACAGAAACGAACACAAAACTAACTTACCATCCTTTACTAATATTGGCAATCCAGGGACACTGTTTTGGGTTTAGTGTTATCTCCTCAATCCCTTAGATGTGATGCTACTGGAAGACAGGGTCTTTATAGAAGCAATCAAGTTAAGATGAGGTCATTAGAATGGGCCCTAATCTCGATGACCATTGTCCTTATAAAAAACAGAAGGTTGGCCACAGAGACAGGCACACACTCATAGAGAAGGTCCCGTGAACGTGAAGGCAGAGACGGGATGATGTGTCAATGATTCAAGGAATGCCCAAGATTGTTAGCAAACTGCCAGAAGCTAGGAGAGAGGCATGGAAAAGATTCTCCCCATTGCCCTCAGAAAGAAACAACTCTGTGGACACTTTGATCTCAGACTTCCAGCCTCCAGCACTATAGGACCACAAATGTCTCTTTCCTAAGCCACTCAGTGGTGGCACTTTGTTATAGCAACACTTGCAAACTAATATAAACACCATGTTCTTTAATGCATGAACTTGATATAAATGTTCGTTGCACTTGGGGCATTTTGAAAAGGAAGTTTATCTCCAAAACAAATTTCAATACCCTGCCTCTCATTTATCTTCACAAGATGCCTATGAGGTAAATAGTACTAACATTCCAGTTTTATGGATATTTCTCATATGAATCATTTATATTCTGCTGCATACAGAACATATATGGAGGGGACAAAATAAAGGTTTTAACACAAACAAAACACAAGGTAATTCTTAAAAAATAAAGAAAAACCTAATGTGACCAAAGGAATAGGAGAGGGATTAAATCAGGAGGGCAAACATAGAACATCAGAAAAATCACAAGAACTGATTACAAGTAACAGATTTCAGTTCCAGTAATTAAGGCCAAAGGGGAAAGAACCATGTGTTCTAATAATAACTATAACCCAAGGTCGTCTTCAAAAATAAATTTTTGAAGATTTATTTATTTATTTGAGAGATAGAGACAGAGAGAGGAGGGGCAGAGAGAAAGAGAGAGAGAGAGAGAAGCAGACTCCTCATTGAGCATGGAACACCATGTGGGGCTGAATCTCACAATCCTGAGATCATGACCTGAGCCAAAATCAAGAATTGGATGCTCAGCCCATGGAGTCACCCACGTGCCCCTCAGATCTTTTTGGATTATCCTACTTACTTCTCATAAGATCTTTGCTATGATCTATCCCATGTTATTAAGATCCTTATTTTACAGATAAGGAAAGGAGAACTAGATTATTCCTAGATTACTCAGACTAACCCCAGTGTAATGACAGGACTGTCCTCTTCATTAGGTTATGATGCCACTTGAATGGACAAGACAAGATTCTCTTAACTTGACCCCGAGTTAAATGGAACATCACCAAGAATAAAGCCAATCACAGTCCAACCTACCTAAAATGCCCAGAGAGTTTTACCTTAATTTATCTGAACAAACACTCACTGAATATCTGTGGGTATTCAATACAGCATGTCCAATGTAGAAGGCGGAATGATGACGAGTGTGCTGGACACTGGCTAGCAGGAGGTAAAAGGACATGTCCTCTTTCCCAACAGAGTAAGACAAGAAAGATGGGAAAGAAGTAATTTGGCTGCAGTGGGCTGAGTGTATTCATAAAGGCATGTGCTAAGAACAGGGATGTCTCGAAGGAGAGGATGACCCATTCAAGCCCCAGAAGAAGGCTGGGTTCAGAAGATGAACAGATGTTCAGCTGTGAGCTTTCAGGAGGTGGCATAGTCGAGAAGGAGGGAAGAGAATGAGAAGATGTTTGGAGAGAGAAGAAACAGGGCGAGTACGAGACACCTAACAGTAGCAGCAGGTAGACATTAAGGTGAGGCAGGAGATGCAAACTGAGGGTAGACGGGGTCCTACCAAGAGGGGTTTTCAATTACATATAGCTACCGAAACATTCCTGAGAATGATTTTCCTTAAATACTCTGGGAAAAGAATTCAAAAAGTGGCAGAATTCGGCCCTCTTGCTGATTCCCTTCCTATCACTACTGTAACAAGTCATTACCAACTTAGTGACATACAACAATATGAATTTATTATCTAACAAGTCTCGAGGTCAGACCAACATGGGTCTTCCTGGGCTAAAGTCAGGGTGTCCTCAGGGTTGCATTCCTTTCTGGAAGCTTTAGGGGAGAACCAATCCCACTCTCTTTTCCAGTTCTTGAGGCTGTTCATATTCTTTGGCTCGTAGCCCCTTCTCCCATTGTCAAGAAGGCAACATCAGGCCAAGTCCTGCTCCCATTTTCACCTCTTTGGTTCTCTGTCTCTGTTTCCCTTTTCCACATTTAAGGACCCTTGTGATTAAATTGGACCCACCCAGATAACCCAAGAGAATCTCTGCAGCTGAAGGTCAACTGGTTGGTAATCTTAATTCCATGCGACCTAACATAGCTGTAGGTTCTGGGATTCGGATATAGACATCTTGCGGGGGGAGGGGGGGCGTTTTTCTGCATACTGCACCTGTTACATCTCAGAAAAGGAATTTTTGTCTCTCTGGGTCATGTTCCAGAGATCTCCCAGTTCTAGGAAAATCAATCAATTTGCTCTCCCAGTTCTAGGAAAATCAATCAACCTTTCATGGGGCACATGTTTTGCCTCTAAATTTTTTAGTTGGCTAATTATAACCATGGTTTTAAAAAAAAGTCTTCATGACCATGTGCTTTTTGGGAAAAGGTCCTTAGAAGGAATTTCTAAGCCAGCTCTTTTTCCATGCTATAAACCAGGAACACAACAACTCGTTAGCCGAAAACTCAGTCCTACCAGTTTTGCTGAACAAACAGTTTATTTCAATGTGCAAAACCATCCCAAACATCAGCCATCTGTAACTCCAAAGAGATGGCTCCAAAGAGATGCAGTTTTATGGGCTCTCAATTCTGATTTGCCCACCAAAGTCAGTGTTCTCCAGCCAAGGCAGAAGAATGGAGAAAATGACATCCCAAAGGTTCTTGCTTATCAGCAGATATATTCATTCTAATCCAATACCACACTGCATCTGATCTATTGAATGATTTCCTTTCGACTTGCTATCAATTCACTTTAACAGTCACAGTGAATTCCAGGAGAAAAAACCTGTAATTTAATCTTTACCGAGATCCTAGAAAACATGTTAGTGATACTAATATTGGAATTAGAAATTCAGATTTCTCTTTCTGCTCTAGGATGGTGCCCACTGACTAGGGGGAGCTGGCAGGCAGAGATGCCCAGCTCAGGCAAGGCAACTTAATAAAGAAAGAGATGGCCTTTAAGTGCAGAACTCAGGTGGTGCCTGGGTGGCTCAGTGTGTTAAGCGTCCAACTCTTGATTTTGGCAAAGGTCCTGAGGTCAGGGTCCTGAGATCGGGTCCCGCATCAGGCTCCATGCTCCATGGCAAGTCTGCTTTACAGTTCTCTCTCTCCCTCTGTCCCTCCCCTCACTCACGCACATACGCTCACTCTCTCTCTCAAATAAATAAATACATCTTTTGGGTACTGAGGGCACGTATTGCATGGAGCACTGGGTGTGGGGCATAAACAATGAATCTTGGAACACTGAAAAAATAAAATTAATTTAAGTAAAAAAAAAATGCAGAACTTCATCCCACACACACAAGGTTCAGGCCAAGTTGATGTGCAGGGAGATTGTGTGATGATGTAAAAAAAAAAGTACATCAGGAGGATGGAAATAAATCCCTGATTACTTTGGATTCAGCTTTCATTATAATTCAACTTGAAATCAGAAGCTATGAGAATTTTTTGGCGAACAATTTAGTGAAATTTAATAAGCTTTGGAATGTGAGCGCTTTTGAGAAATCCAAGTACTGAATTAATAACTTGTTAGAGACATTACAGAGATTTGGTGCATATTTATGTAATGCTCACCATAAATTTTACCTTAAATCTCTACCTATTCTCTATCTTATCACCAGAAAGGTGAACATGTAAATCCATTGGTTAAGAAGAGTAGGATTTGCCTGTAATGTTAAAATATTGGTTTTAATATTCCCAAAGACTTTTGATTTTTGGTCTTTATCATCATATGAGTGTTCGTTGTAGGCAACTTCATTTGTTGATAATTGACTGTTCTCGCAAAGTTGTAAACTGTATTTACCATAACAGGTCAATCTGCTCATCAGCCTTGTGATAATTAATTTACTAACCATGACCTCGCTGACCTAGCTCTAATTAACTCTACCAGTAAGAACAATGGTGCAAATTTTCTAAAAATTAGAGAATGGCAAAAGGCCATCGTCCTCGCAAATAATTATTTTACATGTAAAATAAAGTGACTCTATGATGGTGATTCTTAGACTCTGTTGCATATTAAAATCATCTGGGGAGGATTTAAGAAAACAAAGTCCAGGGTGCCTGGGTGTTTCAGTCGGTTAAGTATCTGACTACTGCTCAGGTCATGATCACAGGGTCCTAGGAAGTGCCCCAGGATCTGGCTCCACACTTAGAAGGGAGTCTGCTTGTCCCTCTGCCCTCCCTCTGCTCATGCTCATGCTCTCACAAATAAATAAATAAAATCTTAAAAAAAAAAGAAAAGAAAAGAAAGTCCAGGTCACAGCCCAGAGCAAGTTATCAGAATCTTCATTGAGGTGGGGTTCAGGTATAGCCAGTGGTTAAGCTCTCCAGGTGATTACAACGGCATGAAGTTTGAATGGTATGTGAATATCAGTATCAACTGGAAGCATGTTAGATCCAGAATTCTGAGCCACACCTCATTTCTACCAAAACAAAAATCTGCATTTAACCACATCCCCAGGTGATTCTTTTTTTTTTTTTTTAAATATTTTATTTATTTTAGAGACAGAGAGAGAGAACCAGCGTGAGCAGGAGGAGGAAAAGAGGGAGAGGGACAAGCAGACTCCATGCTGAGCATGGAGCCTGACATGGGGCTTGATCTTACGACCCTGAGATCATGACTGTGCTGAAATCAAGAGCTGATGCTTAACCAGCTGAGCCACCCAGGTGCTGTGCAGCTGGTTCGCAAGCACATAAAAATTTAAGAGGCACTGAACTTTGCCCCAATGCAGACTCTCAACTGAACAAGAATACCTGGAACCTAGCAACAAATGTGAGGCTAATCAGTTTTGGAGGCTTGACCCAGTCCTTGACCCTCCTTGAGAGTCAGTTACTGATGTGTGAAATGAAGAGACTGAGCAAGCTAACATCAAATGTCCTGTGCACCACTGAAACTCTAGGATCTTATTAAATCACTCAGCTGCTCTGTAGTCTGTATGTGTATAGACCTTTCGACCGTTTTTTGTTTTTTAAGATTTTATTTATTTGACAGAGAGAAACACAGCCAGAGAGGGAACACAAGCAGGGGGAGTGAGAGAGGGAGAAGCAGGCTTCCCGCTGAGCACGGAGCCCGATGTGGGACTCGATCCTGGGTCTCCAGGATCATGACCTGAGCCAAAGACAGTTGCTTAACCAGCTGATCCACCCAGGCGCCCCTTTTCCACCGTTTTCAATCCAGGACATTCAGATGTACCCGCTTTTTCGCCCATCGGCGCATGTGCTGGTTGGGAGGCATTTCCTTCTAATGGTAGCTGAACGTAGTCTATGTAGTTTTCATGGAGCCGCAGTTGACTTTCTGGAACAAGACCGTGGAATTTTCAACATAATGTGCTTGAGGGCGCACTTTCAAATAAAAGTGGTAACATTCCAATGTCATGACTTGATTAAGGATATGATTGTCCCCACAGAGCTTCTTTATACACTCTCTCTCCTTCCTTATCATCTCAGTCTTGCTCTTTCAAAAGGTGCCTCCCAGAAGCATCACTAGTGTGCTGTCTTGGAGACACAGTCTGGCTTCAGAAGATGCCCTCTGTGAGTCTGCCCCTTCCCCAGCTGCCCTTGCAGTAAATATTGCAAGAAAATGAGACTCAGGAGAGTCCGATTTTTGTCTTGGATTTGCCATTGTCTGGTTATGTGACCTTGAGAAGTTGATTGACACTATCTGTACCTGTTTCCCCCTCTAGAATGAGATTAGAGCACATGGGGGAAGTGTGTATGTATACATATGTAATTCCTTATGATTCCTCTTTTCAGAATGGGCAGAGAACTAAGTTGATTTTCTAGGTAGAATTTAGACTTCCTGGGTTTTGCCTGTGGTTTACAGAACCTCCTGTCTCCCTCCCAGATTTGAAGATGAGCACATCTTGGTTCCAGGACACAGGCTAATTTAAGCAGAGAAGGGATTAATTGGAAAGCTATTCAGTGTTCCCACAATGAAGACCTCAGGAAGCCTCCAGTGTGATGGAGGGAGGGCTGACAGCATGACAGAAGCAGGTGTCACAGGAATGTGAAGTATACACTCACGCAACCGTCCTTGGCCAACCTGCTGGGCTTGGTCTCAAATACCACTGGATGATAAGTGCTCTTGAATCAGTCAAGATAATCAGTGCTAGGTGCTCTTGCAAACAACCCCCAAATATTAGTACTCTTATGCAATAAAAGTATTTCTCCTTCACATTCCAGTCTGAAGTGGGTTGGATGTCTCTCTTCCCGATAGTGTCACACTGACGGGGGCACCTCCCATGTACAGCACACCCATGTTGGACTCCTGTACTCTCAGCCCTGCTGACAGCGGAAATACACACAAAATGTACACAAAATGTGATATTTTACCTCTTACTGTTCACATCGTTTCAACCCCCACAT
Source organism: Spilogale gracilis (assembly GCA_004023965.1). Lineage (NCBI taxonomy): Eukaryota > Metazoa > Chordata > Mammalia > Carnivora > Mephitidae > Spilogale > Spilogale gracilis. The sequence continues at coordinate 10,567 of PITA01024488.1, read as the reverse complement.
GGCTCCAACCTAACTAAAAATGCAATCGAATATAATCTACTCGATGCTCAAAAAAAAAAGAAACAGGAGAGGGAAGCATCTGGGCAGGCTTGTCACAGCACTTTTGAAAATGCCTAATTTGTGGTTAAGTGGATTAGTTAATACCCAGTTCATTATGGGCAATTGAGGTCACATCATCACTCAAAGCTTTATGGGCAAGAATTCAGTGTCCACTCAAGAACCATTAACAAGTTAAGAACTGTTTTCTCCAAATGTTAATTGATAGAAAGGACACAGGCTCCTCTGGTTTCTCTTATCTAATTGGCACAGACTGTATAAAGACCTTCAAGGTTATAAAGGAACAAAGACGGCTGTTTCCACTTCATCCAAGAAAATGTTCTCTTGTTCGGAATCCCATCTTAAACCCTGGAACTTTGAGGACTGGGTGATACAGAGTGGGAGCAGCACACTCAAACATAGCATTTTCTCTATCTCTTAGCCATAAGTGGCTCACCGTAAACCACCCCGAATTTCTTGCCAGTGGCAAGCTCCAATATTTCTGTAGATTTATCTCTCATCTTGTGAAATACATGTCTTAACCTGGACATACGTGTCAGACACAGTTCTAACTACATATATTAACTCCTTCGAGCATTGCAAAAGGACCTGGATGCAGTGATTGCCATTGTACAGATGAGAAAACTAAGGATCAGGGAGCTTAAAGTAACTTGCCAAGTTCCCGCACCGAGGTTCCAGTGTGGGTGGTGGCATTCCAACTGAGGACTACTCCTTCCCTAAAGCAGCTAGTGTGTTGGCTCTTTCCCATACTCTGGTCCCATTCATCAACATGATGAAACAGAATGGTTTTGTTTGGGGTGGTTTTTCTGTTTACTTTTATTCTGTTTTGATCATGTAGAATTAGAATGATAAGGTTACCATTAGCTGAGATGGGGAAGGAGGGTAGGTTCAGAAGTCCTTTACTTCTGAACATATGAAATTTGAGATCCTAATTAGACAACCAAGTAGAGCCACCAAGTGGACAGTCGGATATACCAGGCTGGATTCTGGGGAGAATGCTCAGTTAGATTTGGGGTGGTTAGGTTTAGGTAGTCTTTAAAATCATGAGACTTGCGACCCTGGGTGGTTAATCATCCAACCTGATTTCAGCTCAGGTCACGATCTCAGGGTCGTGAGATGGAACGCCAGGTTGCACCCCATGCTCAGCACAGAGTCTGCTTGAGATTCTCTCCCTCTCCCTATACCCCTCCCCCTACTCATGTCCTTTCTAAATAAGTAAAATCTTTAAACAAGAATAAAATACAATAAAATCATGAGACTCAATAAAATGTTACTATAAAATGATGTTGAGGTTAAGACAGTGAAGTTCCTCTGCTGTCACTGAAAAATTAACGCAACCTGTCCCTGTTCAGAACAAAATCTCAAAGGCAGATTCATATTGATTTCCGGGAGCTATATGAATTTGTTCCAGGAAAGAAATCATATCTAAATTAGCAGATTTCATTGGTGTCACACTGATTACATTTATGATAGTCTAGTATCATTTTCTACAAGCCCTCATCCAAAAGCCCACATGGAATAGAAAATTAAATAGATATCCAAAATGAATATTTCCTTTGCATCTTATAGACTTTTGATAGTGACATCAAATCTCCATGATACTCATGGCAATGTTTCAATTCTAAACTCTTTTAGGAGAGCCTGGGTGACTCAGACAGTTAAGGGTCCAACTTGGATTCAGGTCATGATGTCAGGGTCCTGGGATTGAGCCCCATGTTGGGCTCTGCATTCGGTGGGGAGTCCACTTGTCCCTGTCCCTCTGCTCCTCCCTCCACTCATCCTCTCTCTCTCTCAAATAAAGAAATAAAATCTTTTAAAAATAAATAAGTAAATAAACTCTTTTAGCATGCAGAGTGAGATTTTGGGACTTCTACTTGGCCCTTGCTTCCAAAGTCTTTCATCAAAGACCCACAAGACAACAAAGGAATTCTGATAACCCTTAAGCCTCTCTTCTAACTACATATTCAGAAACTGAGAAATTAACTGTGGAATGAGTTTGGGATCCCACAAATTTCATTTGAGGAATAGATTTGGGTAAAATCTCAACTGATGACACAATTCTCATAGATGGGTATTGGGTTGGTATAAAATGGTATTGAGTCCTTAGAAAGCATCCAGTAATCCCCCCAGAGAGGGATTTGTTCATTTCATCAGGTCACCACAGTTTTAGGAATAACCAATAACCACTGTGAAAAAGCTGAAATACAGATTCAAAGTATTTACTTGTCACATTACGCTGTGGGTTTCAGGGGCATCTGTCCCTATTTCAAGGAACTCCACCTTTCTGGACTGACCCTTGTGTAACAAGTTAGTAGATTTTATTGTAACCCTATAATGGTGACTTAAGTCAAGCTTCTGTTAGAAAATCTGGAGGAGTATTTTTTTTTAAGACTTTATTTGACAGACAGCTAGAGAGGGAACACAAACAGGGGGAGTGGGAGAGGAAGAAGCAGGCTTCCCGCTGAGCAGGCAGCCAGATGCAGGGCTGGGACCCAGGACCCTGGCATCATGACCTGAGCGGAAGGCAGACGCTTAATGACTGAGCCACCCAGGTGCCCCCTGTTGGAGTATATCTTTTTTGGTCTTTCAGCTACTATAGATTAAGTCCCTTGGCTGGTTTTTTTCTTCAGTTTCCCATTGATGAAGACCTCTGCCATCAGACTTTTCTGAATACCACAAAGCCCTATCATCTAGTGTGATAACCACCACCATTTTGCCTGTGGACATTATGTGCTGTTGCTGGTCTACCCCAACCCTAGATCCTTCATTCCCCCATTCCTTACTGGATCAGGAAGTTCATTTTCATTGCAGCATTTCAGCCCAGCATCCTCAACCTTCTAAACTCTTTTCCAAAACTGTTAGGATTCCCCTTACCAATGTATGTCAAAAAAAATCTTAGTGAGGAGTCTTTATTGTGGGTCTTCTTAAAGAATATGGCCATAAGTGAAAGCCTACATCTCATATTATAAATACCTTCCAGCATATATTTCTCCCAAAGAAATATATTTCTGCACTGCACCAAGCCATTCCCAGTGTCTTAACAAACTAGGATAGCTTAAATTTAGATTTAGGTAAACCAGACTTACTCCCAGATGCTCAAGCTGGTACTTTGAATATGGAATCACTAGGGACACTTACATAAATTCAGCCTAATTTGAAAATATGACCCCACCTTGGTTGGTGGCCCTTAGAGTTGACATATTTTTCATATTTTGCCACTACCAATTAGCAAAGTTCTACTTGATGTGTAAGACTTGTTCTCCTGGTTTTGATTTTGTAGTGGACCCCTAGGGGCTCTCCAGGAATGTAGGGTATAAGAGACTTGCCTCCCTGCCATGAATAGTCATGGGAAATTCCTGGGCTGTTCCTGACCGGGGTCACAAGACAGTCTGGGGAGAACAGACTTTTAGCATCAAGCACTGACTACAGTTTTTTGAGAGTCTAACATGATGGCTTCAAAACATAAGAGATTCTTTGAACATGATAATCGTAAGCACAAGGTGTTCAACCCATAACTTGAGTAGAATTTCGGCATCTGAAATGATTATTCTTCCCTTATTTTGTGATATTAGAAGCAGCCCCTACCTTGAAACCTTTGAATCTTTCATGCTTCCTATATTGCATTTGAACAATTCACTACCCCCCAAATCCTGACCCTTGATGGACATTTGGTTTCAGCTAATCACACACAACAATTTTTATCAGATTCATTGATGTAGAGTTGACATGTAACAATCTGCACCTATCCAAAGTGTACAATTCGATAAGTTCTGAAATACAAAAAAAAAAAAAAACACTACAATCCAGATAATGAATATATCCATTATCCCAAAAAGTTTTAAATAATTGTTTAAATTCCTAAGGAACTGTCTACCTATTTTCCACAGGGCTTTATCCCATTTTACATTCCCTACTACCCACCCTGCCCGCTGACAAAGAATTTAATAAGTAAAGACTCAAGATGAATATAGCTCCAGTTCTGCAAAGATTAGAAAATACAACTCATCTTCAGGAATATAATACAATAATTACTTTTTCTAAAAGTGGGGGCAGGACAGAGAGTAGGCAGTTTATGAAGAAAGGAAAAGAGATGGTAAAAAAAAAAATATATTTTCTGGGTCTTATTTTACCATGACCTTTGTCAGTTTTCCAGAGTTCATATTCTGAATACCCAAGTGGGCAAAGGTTTCTCTTTAAGAGGTTAGTTACTACTCTATATTTCAACATACCTGGGGGTAGAGTCCTTATGTTTGCTGTCTACTTTCTCAGACACTGGCACTCAGGCTTCTTGTAAGTTTTTAAAATGACATTGGCAACCATATCAGCAGATCTCAATGAAAATGGCTTTCTTCTCCCGATTTATATTCAAAAACTCTTGATTTCAATCTCTTTGCTAAGACTTGTGTTCCAAGCATCTCAGTACTGAAATTAGCATAGGCTTTGTCTAGTGGTTTCTTTTGAGAGGGATTTTTTTTCTATCCTGTGCTACGCTAGCCATTGTCACTGCCTCTTAATATGGAATTGCTTGGGACCAATGAACCTGCCTCTTCAGAACTATCTGCCCCTGTTCCCACATTTCTTAGCTATGAAATGCCTCTCAGGGATCTTTGAACTTAGCCTGAAGTCTGTAGCTCTAGGGGCCCAGTGAGTGCTGGGAGAGAGGAGGAAGGAAGGAAGGAAGGAAGGAAGGAAGGAAGGAAGGAGGGAAGGAAGGAAGGAAGGAAGGAAGGAAGGGAAGGAGGGAAGGAGGAAGGATATCCCAGGCCTTGAGTAATGTTTCCTAATCTTGTAAAAAATCTAGAGGTTTTTTTTTCAGCTGCTCTCATTAACTCTTAGAAAGCTCAGCTGAGTTTCTAACACTTTAATGTTGCTAAAATTCACTTTTTGTCCCTCTAATGTACACAGGGTGAGTTTGGTTTAATGAATCCAAAGGCCTTTTTCATTCCTTCTTTACCTTTGCTCTTCATCCTAGACATTTGCATGTGTGTGTGTGTGTGTGTGTGTGTGTGTGTGTGTTTTAAATTAAATTTGTAGTAAAACTGACATTGTGTAGCCAAAATTATTCAGTGCTATGAGGTTTTTTTAATGTCTATATGTGTGTAATCACTGCCATATCCTGGATATAGAATAGTTCCAGTACCCAAAGAAGTAGAGTCTGCCATCAGACTGTCCCTTCACAATCACACCTGCCTACCACTGTTACCCTCCCAATGGTTGATCTGCTCTCTGTTGCTGTAGTTTGCCTTGTCTAGGCCGTCATTTCCATGAAATCATCAAACAGTATGTAACATTTGAGACTGGCTTCTTTGGGTAAGCATATTGCCTTTGGGATTTATCTACATTGTTGCATTTATCAACAGTTCGTTCCTTTTCATTACTGAGTAATATTCCAGCAGATGGATTTATCATAGTTTGTTTCTCCATAAACCCATTGAAGCTAATCTGGGTTATTTTTGGGTTCTGATGATGATGAATATAAATATCAGGGTTTGTGCAAACACACACATGGGATATATACCTAGGTTGGGACTGCTGTATCATACAGGAAGTGTATTTATGAGATCTTCTTCTACGTCTTGAATAATATATATTATCATGAGGACTGCCCTCTAAGAAGAGGAAGAGACGCCAGGGTCCTTTCTCTCTTCTCCATGTGAGGACACAAAACAAAGGCAGCAATCTACTGTAAGCAGAGAGAACTCTTAACAGAACCCGACCATGCTGACACCCTGATCTTCAACAGTCTCCAGACAGCGAGAAGTAAACTTTTGTTATTTAAACCCCCCAGTTGGTGGTATTTTGTTATAGCAGCTGAAGCTGACCCTGCCACCATAAGAATTCTCTCTTAGCCCTACACACCACTCAAAATACCTAGAAGAGAGTGGAATTTGGTACAGGTGAAATGGTACTCTCTGCTTGGGTTGGAACGAAGCTCACTAATTCACAATGTAGTCAACTTTTTAAAGTCCTATCTGAGAAAAATAAAAACCACCAGATATTTCCAACCTACCAACTTCTGAAATGATCCAACCCTTGCCCCACCATGTCTGGAGTAGAGCAAGGTCCAAGCATATCCACATGTATATCCTGGCCTCCATGGATCAGCTTGGAGGAGTCTAAAAGGTCTGTATTTCTTAAGGTCTGCTCTGTCTATATGATAACATCAGTCATTTTCCTCTGGACAATGAGGAATGTGTGCAATGAGTTGCGAGGGTCAATTCCCCCCACAGTAGCCCTGCTTGCTCAAAGCTGAGGTGGAAAACCTTCAACTCTAGTCAAGCTAAATACTCACTGCATGTACAATATGCTATTTGGGTCCCCAGTTTGATACCTATTTATCTTGCAAATATCTTAGTCCCATGACTTAGGATTGGGATTTTTTTAAAAGCCCAAGATCAGTATCATTTTGGAGGGTTTTTTCCTTCAATTTTTTCCCCTTCCAGATTCTAGAACCAATTGAGAGCCAAACCCAAGAATTAGGCAGCTGAAGATCAAAATATTTTTCTTTTGTACTGACAGAGCTGTTAGGGTAAACATGCCTCCTCCTTTAATGAAGAGAGTAGAGACAGGAGTGAGCTGTAAAGTAAGGGGATGCAGGCAGACCAAGACATCTTAGGCTAATGGAATTTTTGCCACTGGAACAGGATAAACAAGGGGTGTACCTTTTCCCATGACAGTCATGTGTCTTGTTGCCTTGGCTTCCGGGGGGACTATGGGGACAGAAAGTTTCTGATCTACCCTATTAAAAGAAGAGTAAAAGACGGTATCTCTTCCAAGGTTATTGGGTGTGGAGTTTTGGGATAGTGTGTTACTCAGCAATAGAAAATAAGAACAATGCCTTCTCAAAAGTCCTTTTCTGTGCTGTATTTGTTTGCTAGGGCTGCTGTAATGAAACACCAAAGACTGGGTGGTTTGAACACATAAATTTCTTTCTCACAGCACTAGAAGCTAGAAGGCCAATGTCAAGGTCTCATTTTCTCCTGAGGCTTCCCTACTTGGCTTGCCAATGGCCATTTTCTTGATAGGTCCTCACCTGGTCTTTTTCTCCAAATACACATTCACCCCCGGTATCTTTCCATTTCTTTCTTTCTTTCTTTCTTTCTTTCTTTCTTTCTTTCTTTCTTTCTTTCTTTCTTTCAGATTTCATTTTATTCATTTTAGAGAGAGAAAGTGTGAGTGGAGAGAGGCAGAGGGAGAAAGAGAAAGAACCTGAAGCAGACTCCGTGCTGAATATAGAACCTGAGATGGGACTCCTTCCCACAATGGTGAGATCATGACCTGAGCCAAAACCAAGAGTTGGATGCTCAACTGACCAAGCCACTCAGGTGCCCCAACCGAGTATCTTTACATGTATACAGGTTCCCTGTCCTTATAAGGACATCAACTGGATTAGATAAGGATCCACACTCCTAATGGTTTTATTTTCACTTACTTTTTTATAGACCTTCTCTCCAAATATGATTACCTTCTGATGTACTGGGTGTGAGGACTTCAACTTGTGAATTTGAGGAACACACAATTCATCCTATACCATGTAGTTTTAAGTGGAGATTCAAGATTAAGTAAAATGATATGCATGGGTTCGAGATACCATTTTTCCCCCCAAGGAGTCCACTGGTTTGTTTTTCAGCATTATGAACTCAGTGTCCATGTGTCCATGGTTTCAAAACAACAAATAAAAATATAATAAGCCTCTTTAAAATGGCTTTTACACCCACTTCATTTTATCCTTTATATAGAACGGGGCATCTGTTTAATGAACACCAAGCAGAAGGCAGGAAATATGGTATACAAGATGAAAAAGGAAGTTTGCCCATAAATCAAGTTAGTATAACCAGTTTTTTAAACAATGCATAAGGGGCAAATAATGTTTATAGGCATTCTGGAATCACAGATTTGGGAAAATTGTCTAGGAAAGACATTGCAAATCTCAGTTCCCCTATTAGAAAATAAGGGGCCCTCAAGGTAATTGTATGTGATTCCTAGAAGGCCAATTAATGAGCGCTATCACTAAAGTCAATTATTTGATGTTATGTGTTCATGTTTGTTTCAGTTGCCTATGCCTACAAATAAATCACCCCAAAATTTAATGGCTTAAAGTATTTACAATCACTTAATATATTTCAATTGTGTAGGTTTACTGGGAAGTTCTTCTGCTGGCCTGGCTTGTACTCTCTTATGTGATTGCAGTCAGATGGTCTTTTTTTTTTTTTTTTTTTGGATAACGTTTAGTAGATATCACCATCTGATCCTTGACTTTTCTTTGCAGGAAGTTTTTCTCATTACTGTCTCAATCTCTTTGCTTGATATAGGTCTATTCCAATTTCCCATGTTTCTATTTTTTCTTGAGTCACTTTTGGTAGGTGGTCATTCCAGGAATTTGTCCATTTCCTGTAGGTCATCTAATCAATTAGCACATCATTATTACTTATAGAACTTTTTTATTTCTGTAAGGTTGGTAATGATGTCCCATTCTCATTACCAATTTCAGTAATCTGAGCTTTCTCTTTTTTATCTTAGTCAGTCCAGCTAAATGTTTGTCCATTTCACTGATCTTTCCAAGGAAACAACTTTTATTTTGTTGATTCCTCTATTGTTTTTCTATTCTTTATTTAATTTACTTCTGTTATAGATTATTGATTAGATACCTGTATTTTTTTAAAGTAGACTCCACCCATGCATGTAGCCCAATACAGAGTTTGAACTCACAACCCTGAGATCAAGACCTGCACTGAGATCAAGAGTCAGACGCTTAACCGACTAAGTCACCCAGGCATCCCTGTCTTGCTTTTTCATGTAAGCGTTCCTCCAGTCATCTTTTGGTGCAAGCTACAAGGTCAGATATGTTGAATTATCATTTTCATTTATCCCAGAGTATCTTCCAATTTCCCCTGTGACTTCTTCTTAAATTGGTTACTTAGTTATTTCATTTCCACATATTTGTGGATTTCTCAACTTTCCTTCTGTTATTGATTTCTAATTTCATTTATTGTGGTTGGAAAACATACTTTGTATGGTTCCAACCCTTTAAAACTTGTTTAGACTTGTTTTATGCACTAACATATGACCTATCCTGAGAATGTTCTCTATGCACTTGAGAAGAATGACTATTCTGATGTTGTTAGGTAGAAAGTTCTAGATGGTCGAGATGATTGTTTCAAGTTTTCTATTTCTTTATTGATCTTCTCTCTAGTTGTTTTATCCATTATTGAAAGTGGGGTATTCAGAGCTTCCATTCTTATTGTTAAGGTATCCATTTTTCCCTCTAATTCTCTCAGTTCTGGCTTCATGTATTTGGGGTTCTATTGTTAGGTGCATGAATGTTTATAAGTGCTGTATCTTCTTGATGGGTTGAACTTTTAATAATTATAAAATGTTCTTGTTTGTCTCTAGAAACAATTTTTGTCTTAAAATCTATTTTACCTGATATCAGTATAGCCATCCCAACACTCTTTGGTTACTGTTTGTGTGGTATATCATTTTCAATCCTTTTGCTTTCAACCCATTTGTAATTTTGAATCTAAAGTGTGTTTCTTGATATTAGATAAGTGGTTATGGGACAGTAGGGAGTAGGAGAAATGGGGGGAAATTGGTGAAAAGGTACAAACTTTCAGCCGTAAGATGAATAAGGTCTAATGATCTAATGTAAAACATGGTGATTATTGTTGATAACCCTATATAATTGAAACTTGCCAAAAGTAGAATTTAAATGTTCTGGAAAAAAAGAAAAGAAGAAAGGACGAAAGGAAGGAAGGGAGGAAAGAAGGTTGGTTTTAATTAACTAGATGAGGGGACTTATTTCACAGTGTATATGAGAATCAAATTGCCACATTAAATATCTTACAATTTTATTTGTCAATTATACCTCAATAAAGCTGAAATTAAATAATAATAATAAAGTATATCTCTTATAGACAGCATGCAGTAGGATCATAGTTTTAATCCATTCAGGGCAGTGATTTTTCTCTATTTTTTACTGTATCTACAGTACCTAAGGGAGTATTAGGCACTTCATAGAAGCTCAGGGGATTTCTGTTGAAAGACTGAATGAGTCTGCATATGTGAAATGGGATGATATGTCCTTTTCTCACTGCTTTCCAGTTATGGGGGTCCTCACATGCAATCGCTGCAGTTGTCTCTTTAAAATCAATCTGAATAGACCTATATCTAGTAATGAGATTGAGGCACTGATCAAAAACCTCCCCAAAAACAAGAGTCCAGGCCCAGACAGATTCCCTGGGGAATTCTACCAAACATTCAAGGAAGAAATAACACCTATTCTCCTGAAGCTCTTTCAAAAAATAGAAGCAGAAGGAAAACTTCCAGACTCTTTCTATGAAGCCAGCATCACTCTAATCCCCAAACCAGACAAAGACCCCATCAAAAAGGAGAATTTCAGACCAATATCGCTGATGAATACGGATGCCAAGATTCTCAACAAGATCCTTGCTAACAGGATCCAACAATACATTAAAAAGATTATCCACCATGACCAGGTGGGTTTTATCCC